>VWYI01042653.1:61774-74496 GCA_013399455.1 Anthoscopus minutus | reverse complement strand
CCTTCAGACTAGTAATGCTTGTAAGACTCTTTGACACTCAAAAAAAAAACCAAAACAAAATAAAAAACACAACCACACAAAACCAAAAAACAACCCAACACAAACTATACAAAACCAAACTTATTGATGCATTTTTTTATCAGTATGCTAATGAAATGCTACATTGCTTGACATGAGAAATTACATGTTCATAAAATCCACTAGGCAAGACAATCCTGTCTCCATAAACCAGACACTAAGCCCATATAGGGAGATAGGACTGTTTTATTCAAAAAACAATGTACAATCAGAAATTAAGCAAAAGAGGGGAAAATGCTGAAGAAAAATTTAGAAGGACAGTGAATCCCTTCATATCATTTTTCTAAAGACTCAGCTGATAGAAATATGTAAGAGGTGTTTGCCTTAAAAAATTATAGAGATTGCACACTCCTGAGAGAAGAGTGTTTATCCTCATGCTGGCTTCTTTCCAGACATATTTTTGGCTACTACTGTAACCGCAAAGCATGGCTGGGGGAACAGGATAGGACATGCAAAAATACCTCTCTGACAACCAATACATCTGTCTCAACCCAAAACCTGTGTACCTTTCCTTCACTTTCACTTCTACATGACACAAACATGCAATTAAACAGCAGTAGAAAGCAGGAAGAAATCTTTCCAGTTGATGTAGGCCTAGGTTCAGCAAAATAAGTCTTTATATTCTCAAGCAATGAACACACTATGATGCCCTGCTGATTGTGGGTATCATCACAAAGAGTCAGGGCATTTGACCAAAGGATGTTGAGACTAAGCTACACACAACCAATTTCTATGATACAAAGGATCTCACAAGCACTGACAATCAACAATGCTTTTCTAGCTGAGAAAGCAAACTGCTGTGTGGCAGTACTTTCAGGCTTTCACTGACATCATGCTAAGAAAGAGGCAGTTGTCCCAAGGCAGATTTAGACTTATCACCATCATGAGAGAATGCCTTGTTTATGATCAGTAAAGATTTTTACCCTAGAGGGGAACAAAAAATAAAATTTAAACACAGACTAAGCAAGCCTACTTGATGAAAATCTGTCCACTTTGTTACTAAATACCAGAAAAATTCTGCAGAAGATACTTCATATGAATAAGTGCTAGAGCAAATAATTCACAATTTGAAGTATCACATTTATTAAGCCTTTGATCCTTCAAATAGTAGAGAGGATGGGACATCTCTATGCTGAGTCAAAAAACCTCAACATTAGAAGGGAGTCTATAGCTTTCAGAGCAGTGCCTAGATACCATTTTTTGTCTAAACACTGTTTTGGCCAGAGTACTGGGCCTGAAATTTTCTACAACAGTGAACAAAAGGTCTCTGTCTCTCAGTTCACAGCAAGTGTGCTGCAAAGTGCACTAGAGAATCTAATGCTGCCAAACAAGCTGTGCACTTCTTTGAGTTTTATTTGGTATGGTATCCAGCATTTCCCCCAACTTCTCCCTCCACGTTACCACTTTACTTTAAAACAGACAGCTTTGAAATACCCTGCAAGAAAAGCTTGAAAGGGAAGACCTGAGTACTATGGTACAGGCCACCTAACAAACATCACAGTCTAGAGAGCACAAACCTTAACAGTCTCACTTTGAGGATCTGTGCACACTATCATCCACACAGCCACAGGAGCCTGTCCTGAAAGAAAAACTCAAAAATGCAGAGGGAAAAAGGAAGAAAAATGACAGTACTATCATCTTTTGATGAATTTAAATCCCTGAGAGTACCCTGAATTTACTCAGCTACTCCAAGAAGACAAGTAAGCTGGAAAAGACAAAGAATCACTCCCTCAAAAAATAGAAAGAAAAAAGAATAGGTGAACAAGACGTGAACAAAGAGAGGTGACAAGTAGCTCAAGGTGAGACACACAGGAAGCTTTGCACTACAACTTGAGAAACATAGCAAAGAAAACTATTGCAAAATACTGAGATTTTGTTCCTTGCATTTTTCCTGGCATGTTTCATTTGTTCATGTGAATTTCTGAATAAACATTCACACCAAAACACCCATAAGCCACAAAAAAAAGGACCTTTTTGACTTTTCTTACTCCTCTCTGTGACCTGAGAATTTTATAACTGCCTCTTGGCCTGGAGTACAATTCTCTTCTTCATAGGTCTCTGCCCATATCCAGATACAAGAACACAGCAGGCCTAATAACACTGGACAATGTGCAAGAGCAAGCCTCATACCTGTATCATGAATTTACATCTTACTTTCTCTGAAAAGAACACTAGCTTAATGCAAGCACTCATCTTCACATATTATCCAAAGACAGTGCTGTGTGGAACTTCAGACTACATAACCCTAATGTTTCATTTTCATCTTAACATTGCCATCGAAAAATTGTATTTTGCATATTGTATACTACAGTGTCCAAAAATAAATCAGGGGCATAATAGGTGAGTTAAGGATTAAAGAAAATTGTAACAGGAATTAGCAGTTTGTTCTCCAGAAACAATCCAGAAACAAACAGGTAGGCTAAGACTTTCCAACAAAAGAGCATCCCTGATTTATTTGTACTGCTTAAGTAAATACAAATATTGCTAAAGGACTGTGAAAATGAAAACTCCCACAACCGTACATAAATATCTGCAGCCAAAAAGCATCTCCATGAATAAAGCTGAATATTCTAAAGATATATTTTCTATTACACAGGGGAGAATAAAATGCACTAACCTTTTTTCATAAATACACCCTTACCAATGAATGAGTGATAAAGACTTGTCATTGCTAACTCCCAAAACTCCCAACACACTGTACTCTAAGCAATGCTGTGTACCCTTTCTGTGATTCACTATCTGCGACAAACATGTGGGGAAATTTTTCAATACAAGTGCACTTTAGTGGTTATGTTCAAATACATGCCCTATGTGGGCACCTCATCCAGCCAAGCACTTTTGCCATTATTTACAATATTTTGAAGTATTGTAACTTTGGCAGTGTTGTTCTGATGGTTTACAGCCATTAAGCAAAGACTTTACAGCCTCAAGAATCAACAAGAATACCACAAAATAAGGAGTTGCTAAACAGTATTTATAGTTTCACCTGTCCCATTTCAGGCCCCTCTCTTTCTGCAACCTTTTTAGTTTAAGGTGTAGCTAGACTAGTCATGTTGAGTCGAGTGAAGAGTTGGCTCAATTCCAACTACACACCATGATTTGTTTTAATATGACCCTAATATTTTGAACTCTTTATCCAGTGTCCTAGGAGTGCTCTACTAGTGTCAGTGATCCAAAGAAAATTAGTAAAGTAGCATTATTCCCATTATACTGCTAAATAAAAGACAATTTAAGCATCTCAAGGCAATACAGAAGTTCATGGTAGAATTGACAAAGTACAGGAGTTCTGTCTCCTAGTCTGCGGCTGTAATCATCAACTAGTGGAAAAAAAAAATGACATGATATTTTAGACTGACATAGGTTTGCTTTGGTTTTTTCCTAAATCATCATTTCATCAGAACACCCGTTTGCATGAGGTTGCAATTGCTTTTTAAGTTGCTGTACTTCCACAGCAGCAGCCGCCTATAACCTACTTCACCTTTCCAACCACAAGATCCACTAGTAAGCAAACAAGCTGAGGCGGAACCTCAAACACACCAGGAATTACTGGAATACCTGAGGTTATCTGAAGATAAGCATGGCTTCCCTTACAAAAACAATTCCAAAATCTGATCCAGAGGATGCATGCATTTATCTGTTATGAAGGACTGGAAAATAAGTCAAAATTCCTTAAGATGTCTCAAATGAAGGTAAAACTCTGAATCTAAAATGAAGTAAAAACAGGGC
Organism: Anthoscopus minutus; assembly: GCA_013399455.1. Classification (NCBI taxonomy): domain Eukaryota; kingdom Metazoa; phylum Chordata; class Aves; order Passeriformes; family Paridae; genus Anthoscopus; species Anthoscopus minutus. The sequence continues at coordinate 70,692 of VWYI01042653.1, read as the reverse complement.
AGAAACCTTATCTAAAAATAGATCCTGCTGTGCAGACAAGTATGCCTGCATGCAACTGTTATTTATTTTTAAATTGGAGTAATTTTCCAGATAGGTTTTTAGATCAGCTAACAGAATGAGGTACTTTAAACAAAAGAAAACCCCCAAGATTTCTCTCCTGATCATATCTGCTATAAAGATGCAGAGGAAGTCAGGAAGCAGTAACAAAATGCAGTCTCTTGCCTGGCATTCCACAAAATCACAAAATTGTAAATTTCAATGAAGGCAAAAACAGTAACAACATCCAACATTCAGGAAACATGGTCCTAACTCTTAACCAGAAAGACTGGAAGAAACTGTCCTAAACATTGAAAAATAATTTGAAATCAAAAACATAACAAACAAACAAATGAAAATGCACACAAACAATACACCACACATGCCTCAAGCTCACAGTTTAATCAAGAGCGTCAACTGAAAGAACTCGCTCACTCCTTAGCAGGTTTTCTTGTGATTTTGCCATTAAACCTGTATCACCTCAAGCCTATTCTTATCAAGTGTTATCACCCAACATGTGGATGGATGCACTGAAAGATGTCCTTAGGGACAATCAAAACAGAAAAAAAACTGAGCAATGTCAGCACTTAAGGATTTTTCATTCAGTCCTTCCATGCTAGTCCTGCCAGTGAAGAAGGCAACAACCCAAAGCTCTTAAGATACTCCAAGGCAAAGAAGTTATTCTGCAGCCTGAGCAAGTGTTAGGCTCAGAAAGCCATGAGATCTTAAGTCATCACACCAACAAAACAAAGCAGAAGTAAGTGTAAGTGAAAACAGACAGTTGCACATCACTATGGATGCCCAGTCATCAGGTGTGATATTTGTCAAAGCTGTGACACCACCACTGAAGGCAAATCAGTACGATCTAAATCCTCAAAATATATCTGTCCCATTACATCTTTCTTAACAAAAAATGGACAGCTAGTAACAAATCTCCTCCTGAAGGCACTATAAAAATGTTATCATTTCCAATGCAAAGGTCATTTGATTGTTTTAGAAGAATTTTCATTAAAACAAATGCTGTCTATTTCTTGGTTTCCCTGTGCATTCTTGAATGACAAGGATGGACACAAATTCAAATCCAAAGCAGGGTACAAAGTTCTCCTAGTATTTCTGGAGCTTTAACAAGTAATATTATTTTTAAACTGCAAGAACTTGTTCTGGCACCCCAGCACCAGATAATCAAATCACAAATATTTTCTCTCCAAGCCACCAAAAATATTTGAAGCAAACTCCAAAGGGAGGAGGGGAAGAAAACTATTGAACCTTTGGAACATAAACTTCCTATGACAGAGACAAAAGACCTTACTGTTGCATCTCATGGAAATAGGAGATTATCCTCTATGAGATCTTGCAGCATTAATGGTCACTTTTAGCCCAGAAAAACCACTATTCAGGTCTGCTTTCTGCATTAATAACTGCAAAACTGACCGATAATGAAAATGAAACTGTTCTGTAAGAATTTTCTATACATCATCTTCCTCAACACCCAAACCACAACATCACTATCTCTTTAGTGGTCTCTCATTTAAATCCTTGGAAGGAAAAGCAATTTCCAATTCCTTTATTAATAAAAGTAAGTACTAATTTGTGTGGGGGGTTCAGTATGTAATTCATAACAAATAAGGAAATAAACAAAGTCCTCTATAATTCTTTAATAGGATTTAAAAGATACCATGCAAAAGCTTCAGCAGCCAGACTCTAAAATCCTTTCTTTAAAAAGTCATCGTGAATCCTACCTGTAAGAGTCAATATGGTTATTAAATTCTCACACTGCTTCATTTCACCCCTGTTCCTGTGCCTTCATCATCTCTCTGTCATCCAGGTATTAGTTATTTATCCATTGGATATGGGTATTTTTTTGACAGAATGTTTTCCTAAAAGACACAGTAATTTGCTGCTGCAAAGTATATAATACACAGTTCTTGTGATAATATGTGGATGAAATGTGACTGTACACTTCATCTTTGCTCTATTTTACTTATGTCTTCTCTCCACGTTCATCTCCTCTGTAGAAGAGCATACCAGCACCTTTCTAATCAGATTTGCAACATGTAGGCTGACGTGTTTTTCAGGATATGCTGCCACTGCATTTACCCAGCATAAGCCCGTGAGGCCTCTGGGAGGGGGGACTAATACTGTACAGGCATACCCCTAGCACAAGTACTGAGCCCTAATTGTACTTTTTTTATATAGTATACTTTCCTCAATCTTATTACAGGTCCAGTGAACAGACTTTCAAATACAAAAATTCTCTTTGTAACACTGGAAAATGACTTCTATAGGATTTTTTTTTCACAGGGTTATTCTACTGGTATAAAGGAAGACAGAATGTTGCCTCAGTGGGCTGGCAAAATCTGGAAGGAATCCACCTCTAAAAGGTCTGTAACTCAGAGAAAGAGGACTTAATCCTATGATTTGTATTTGCTTTTCATGGAACCCTATTGCTGCATCAAAGCTTTGGCTTTTGAGAGAAACAGACTAATTCTTGCCCATAGTGCTCTGTTACAATTCACAGTAAGACTTCATATAGGTATCTTTAGAAGAACCATGTTCCTTCCCCCACTGCTCTAATAATTTTTTAATCTATTTTATATCTTTATCTTCACTTTGGAAAAACAACAAATGGCTCCAAACTGCATACCTGGAACATGAGCTGGTTTAATTTTATCCCTTGATCATTCATGCACGTTAGCAGATTTTCACTGCATAGCTTCTCATGTCCGTATGAAATACAAATGCATTTACTTAAATCTCTCCTAGAATTCGAATGCTTTAATTGCTTTAGCCAGTTGAACTCAAAAACACTTACTGGACAAGGGAAGCTGTAGCTCCATTTTCTGATGACAAATTAAAAACCATAAATACATATATACACACACACATATATATGTATATATATATGCCATAAAGGATCCTTCACCTTAAAGACCAAACATTATTAAAGATCTTATAACAAAACCTACCAGATAAAAGAAGGAAGCAGAAATCCAAACCAGGGATAAGTCCACATCAACCTAGAAAAGTCCTCCAGCCCAATCCAAGTCTGGACATGCAAATCAAACCCATTTGATTTATTTCATTATTTCTTTACAGATTAAGTGAAAGTTCCTGTAATGACCATAGGTAAGAGCCATTTCATTTACATATTGCTCTGTTACCAAATTATTCAGGAACATCTTTTTTTTTTTTAACAACTAATGGGATAAATATGAATATAATACTGGTCTTCTACTATGAAACTACAGAAAGCTATACTAAAACCTCAGTGAAAACTTTATTCAACCTTATAAACTTGGCAATTACTTTCCACAGGCCAGCTTTTTATGCTCACAATGTTCCTACAGAGAGAATTCATATATAGGAGATATGAACCCCATAGTCTTTACAGAAAGATACATTGCTAAGAGCAAAACTTACTGTAAGCATTTCTCAGGTTCTATGTTAAGATGAATGGAAAGCATAAATAAACTGGACTTTACTAAAAGTGAAAAGAACTTTTATGATGAGTCTGTTCTTTATATTTCACAGTGAACAAGAGTTTGCATACAAGGCCTGACATTCCATATGTGTTCCACATCAAGCACTGAACTTTATCCATAGAAGCTTCTTATCAAATTTTACAAATTAAAAATAATAGGGTTTTACATCAAGCAAATTTAAGGAGTGGAGGATTTCAACTCTTAAGCAGCCAACAAACTAAAAATGGACATGTTAAACTCTTGTCATTCTTGTGTCACAGGATGCTGCAGATGCTAAAGCTACCAAGGGTTCAAAAAAAAGATGGCATAAATTCACTACAACTATTAAAACCCAAATTATTAAATACCATCTGCCCACAGACCCCTAAACTGCACCTGGCTAGAACCCAGTGAAACTCCCCTTCAGACACTCAGCTGCTTGCACACACTATGATACTCTATCCTGGACATCTGCTATCATTCACAAGAAGATAACACAAGATGCTGATGTAGAAATACCTCTGGTCTGAGCTGATATGCTACTCATAGGCCCATATTTTTGTGCCTGGGAAAAAAGAAGGTACAATATCTAAAGCTGGTTCAACACCTACACTGTTCAAGTCCCTCATTTCCAAACACTATGTAGGGCACTTGTATGGCAGCCAAGATATTTATATAGTAACAGTTCTTAATATACTTACATGACTCGTGAGAGCTGGGGAAGACACCACAAGTATATAACTCTTCCTCCTTCTCCCTTAGCTGAATTCACTCCCCCTTAAAAGTTTTGCTTAACACTTAAAATAGATTTATGAGTAACATTTTCTCTATTTTTATACAACAGTAACTATTATCCATACCCTCTATGATCTACAAGACAAGATTTGTGTTAGCCAATCTATCTTCTGTATATTTTAATCAGATTTCAGATAGGCAGATCTCTAGGGTTGTGTTTCATCTTTTTAGTTATTTACAACTGAAAGGACTTCATAGAAATCATTCCACCATTCCATTAGAATAGAGAGACCTGTTCTTTACAAAGCAGAGACAGCAATAACATTGCTACTAATGCTTAGATGCTCAAAAGACCAAGGTTCCCATAGTATTAGATACTGTATCCAAAAAAGAATAAAAGCGAGAGTGCTTTCTCTCTTATTTAAGAATTTTGTTAGTTATGGTCTTTCTCCAACTAAAGAGTCTCCTGTGGACTGTGATCCATCACAATCACAGCAGGCAGTCAACCTTTGCTTTTCCCAATAACTTTATTTGCTAGTTATCTTCAAAAACACTGCTCTTCTATCATATTCTTGCTATACAGAGCAGAGCAATTCTTTTCTTGCATATTGTGTCCAACATTTATGGCTCCCTTTCATGTCTTTTGTCTGCTTAAGTGGTGCCAGAGACCACTGGTGAAGTATTTGCACCAATTCTCTTTAAATGGCTATATGCATGGATTTGGCCACCCCTGAAATTGACTGTTCAAACCAGTGAAACAAGAGATGTACGAGGATTTTATTTAGAAAACAGTTCAGCTGCTAGGTATTTGCTTCAACAAATATTTCATGAAAAGAGTGTCTTCAAAGGAGAGGAATCTATTCCATGGCACATACAAAGCGGAGGAGGAACTGACAGGAAGGACTGATGTGAGTTCTGAGAAATGCTAGATCTTTCTATTCTAATGAGAGAGTCAGTCTTCACATGAATGTTTTGCAAAGAGTATTTTGCACTAGACAAGGATGTTGGAGACTGTTCAAACCCAGGGCATCAGGAAAGTGTATGACTACCATCTGGGTCTGTTAGCTCTCAAACTATGCAGAAGGCAAAAAAGGACCTCCACACTACACAGCCCAGCTTTCCAGTGCGAGGTTCTCCGGATCAGATTTGGTATCTTAAAGCTATCAAGGATATGGCACACAGCAGAGTAATACTGAGGCCTTTCACGGGTGTGAGCACAAAGTAAAACCCACTATTGTGAACCACTTAAAAGATATTAAAGTTTTAAATACTGTAAAATGATGTAAACAAAGGCATTAGTTAAAAACTACACAATAGAGAAACAGTGGATCAAATAATAAAAGCATGGATCAAAACAAGAGTCACACAAAACCAATGGGCACAGCAACAGGCAGTTTCTTGAAACTTCTCAAACCATTTCCTCTTGGACCTTTTTCCAAATAATCCGAAACCACACAAATCTAAGTGAAATCTAGATGCAAGTCTGCCAACAAGAAGGCATTGTTTCTACAGAGAACCATGTGAAATCACTGACCACACCTGCCCAACTCCTGACAAACATTTCATTACAGTACCTAAGCCTTCATTCTCTTTAATAAAAAGTTTACATCTTAGATCTAAGTTATACAAGCTCATATTTCTTGATAGCATTGCACTTTCCAGGAATACACTTCCCATATTATTTAGCATATAGTATACTATAGTTTTCAAATTATAATCTTTCCATTATCAAATCTACCATATACTTCCTAACTTGTATTTTATCCCTAAATGACAATACAAAAAGCACCAACTTTTTGATCTATTTTGCCAGCTATCAACTCAGCATAAGACCTCAAGTCCTAAGTAACTATGAAAATGCACTAATAATGCAATTAGCGATAATCAGCTGCACATCCCAACTGATAGACACAGTTGGAAAACAACTTCAAGATGTGTACTTCACATCCCTAGCATTAAAAATTGCTCTGCTACCAGATGCATTACAAAAATGAGACACTGATGGTGACTCAAAAGAATGAAAGGTTCTGTACTATTCCTACCAACTCTACCTTAGTAGAGATGAAGCAAAACACCTAAGAGATGAGGATGCTGGCCATGTAACTTGCTCATTCACACGCGCTTTTTTTCATCCTGATCAATATCAAGAGACATGTGGACAAATTCTCTGAGCAGCCAAGCTCCCAAGTAACTGAACTAGAGACGCGCACCATTAGTACCTGGATCACCTTTACAGGAACTGTCCTGAAGCATTTTCTAACTCATCAATGAATTTAGTTAAGCCTTCAGCAAGGTATCTTCTGACACTGAGAAGTCTGTTCTCCATAAGGCATAGGCTTAACTTCCAACACTGGCATGGAAGGTACAGTATGAAATTACCTCAGCCATCATTAAATGAAATAAAAATGCTACAACAGAAACAGAAAGGTGAGTTTGTTGGGGTTTTATTGCAAAAAAACAATAAAATCAAAAAGTCCAATTTTATTGTTAGACCTTCTTATAGAGCCTCTTATAGCAATCACAGGCAGACAATGATCTATTTATGAGAACTAGATAACATGATAATAATTACCCTAAGAAGAGAATAATTACATTGAATTCTTTTGCAAGGTGCTTTGAGACCCACTAATAAAAAGCAATGCTAAAAGCTGTGTATTTTAAGTATGCTTAATTAATTACATAAAACAAGTACAACTCAGGCTAGCTATAAACAAAACTGATTTTATTTGAAAGTTCAGCTGAATCAATCAATTTTTTGTGACAAAAATGAATCAGCTGCACTACAACAGTTTTCTTGGTGCAAGTTCACAATAGAACCATTTAAATCTACTCACTGCCTCACTGAAGGAAATATACTGAATATTTTAAACTGTCCATCACAGCCTCGGTATAGCTCAACATGAGTAGAATTTTCATAGAAAGGTTTTCATAGAATAATGAAATTTGTTAACGGCTTTACAATAAACATTTGTAGACTAGGTGAGAAATCCAGTTTGTTATCAGAAACAGTGATGCAATGTACAAAAAAAACCTCTTTCTATGAAAATCATTCATAACAGTTATAGTTGTCAGTTTTCTAAGCTATTTTTAATTTTATAAATAGCTATCTATATATACTATCAACCCACTACCTCCTTTCAGCCCCCAAGAAACTGCTAATGACCTTCTTACAAAATTCCATTGGGGGCGTGGGGGAATATGCAGTTTTTTGAAATAGCTCTACTTTGCCTGACATTCACACTGCCTGTGAAAAATGAGGCCCACTTGGGCAAATGTTCCCTTATAAGAGCAATCAGGTTAGGAACTACTGGCAAGGAAGCTATTTCTTGAATTAGGATTACAGGATCAAATTGGTAGCTAGCATCCCCAGGGATCACCACAATTTTTGCTATTGTGGAAAAATCTGTGATGGTATCATCAAAATAATTTTACCAGAAATCTTGATGCAAGGAGATGACAATTTAAGTCTTTAAGCTTAAGTATAAACAGTAAAATGTTAGTGGTTCATATCATCATCTCCAAAGCTGTCAATTCTGTATTATGGTAAAACACTTGGTATTTTGACACAGCTCTTACTATGCTTCATTTTATTAAACAGTTACTTTAAGACTTAAATTGTGCAAACTATTTGTAAAAACAAACACTAAGAAACAATTTTATTTACAGTCTTCATAGGTATAGAAAATATCCACTGCAAATACCCCTCACCTATTCAAAACACAGGATGTTGCTCATGAATCAGTAATCCTTGAAAAGGCAAATTTAATCTTGGCAAAATAAAAGCACCTATGACAGTAATACAAGTGCAATTATATTTTTTTAAAGATAAACATTTTCTATTAAAAGGCCATTGTTTTGTTCTTGTCTGAAAAACATGTATATCTAAGCCACGGGTGAAAAAGGACGCTTAAATACAAAAGCATCACATTTGACTCAGGCAATCTCTTAACCTCAAATTGCTGGAGGCCTGGCTGGTATCCCAAAGAATCACAGCACGCTCACCCTGTTGTTATGGTGTTTCCTAAGCATCTGCTATGTGCCACTTGCAGAAACGGCAATCCAAACAAGGCAGACCTTTGATCTCACCCCATACAGCTGGTTTTAATTGTCTGTTCTAATGTCTCAGTCAAATTTAAGCACAGAACTGGTAAACGATTCCTGCACTTTTAGGAAGCCAAGGTGCTGGAACACATTTGCACACAGACGCTTACTGAAAGGCACGATGAGAAGACACAACACAAAGAATGCGAAGGAGTTGCGCTCCTGAGGCGAATCTCTGCACATCGCGGGGCACGACTCCGAACCGTGCGCCCCCCGGCCACCCCCAACCCGCTAAGGCGGGGGCACGGGGGGAACGTAGCGGGAGGGGAAAAAAATAGAAGAAAAAGACAAAAACATTTACAAATGGCAGCGCTACTGCCTATGCACGGAAAGTCACAGGTGACGCCGGAGCCAGCGCTTCCCTCCCTGCCGCCGCCCGGGGCTCCAAGACCCCCCCGGCCGCTCCCAGACCTCCGGGGGAGGGTGGGCACCACCCCCGCCCCGCAGCCCGGAGCCGCAGGTGTAAGGGAAAGACGGCGGCTCCGGGCAGCCTCCTGCCCGCGGTCCCGAGGCTCGTCCCGGCCGGTACCCGCCGGGCGCGGGGGAGCCGCCGCGGGAAGGACGCGCGGCTCGCGGCACACAGCG
>VWYI01042653.1:0-61649 GCA_013399455.1 Anthoscopus minutus | reverse complement strand
CCCCGGCCCGGCTCCGCCCCCGCCGCCCGCCCGGCCGGGATGGGCCGCCATGGGCTGGCTTGGGCCCTGCGGGGGCATGGGGCTGACCCACAAACCCGGCCCGCGGTACCTGGCTGGCCACGGCCACGGCGGGGACACACCGCAGCGCGGCGCGGGAGCAGCTCGTCTGACGGGGGAAACAGCCGCCAGCACGTCCCGGTGCCCCCCAGCCCCTCACCGCCCTGACCGCCCGCTGGAGCAGAAATCACAATAGCGGGCTTGACATAGTGACAGCAAAGCGCTGAGAGCGGGATCGCCCCTCCTGCCTTCAGGGCTGAGAAAGAGGTAAGTTGGTGCCAATATCTGGGGCATCGAGCCCCATCGTGTACTTCACACTCCTCCCTGCAAGTGCTGTATTCCTACATTTTTGACTCAAGCCAAACACCACAGCGAGCGAAAATTGACTGTGCTGTCCAGTGTTCCATGCTAAGCGTAACCCTTCCTCCCAGAAAATAACGCTTACAGTATCGGGTCAAGGGGGTGTCTTGTGGGAGAGAATGCCTTTATCCTTCCAGCTTGAAAATTCAGGATACAATCCAGAGATAGCAGCGCTACAAGACCTGGAGGAGCCTCAGTAAAAACAAATTCTGACACTGTATTCTGGTATCACATTCAGTGCACATTCACTTTTTTTCAGAAAGGAACAACAAAATGCCTGAACGTAAAAGGTGTGAAACACTCAGTAGTTTAAGGAAACCTTGAAGAAACTGCAATTATCAGCTCTAGAAAAGCCATCCGACGAATAGTACATGGCAAGCAGGAAGTGAAAACACCCTATCTCCTGCTGGCTTTAGTAATCCAAACTTACAGACCATTTCGGAAACTAAGAAGGTTAATATTTTTCACACCATTGCCCAAAGCTCCATAAGGATTTTATCTTACAACCTATAGCAAGAAGGGGCCAAACTTTGTGCCAGAGGACCAACTACATGTGCAAAAATCTGGAAGACTGAAACCTTGAGATAATGTGTTAGAGTTGGGTATATATTTTCTCTGTTAATAAAATTCTCATTTAGAAAAAAAGTTACTTTTCAATTGAGATTTTCAGTTACAGTACACAGCTAAATGCTGGGACGCCTCTTAGTAGATCCTATAGCTAAAGTGCAACAAAATGCTGTCAGGCTCCATTTCTGGGTGCATTACAGAGTTGTTACCAACTGGTGAGCTGTGAAGACTAGGTTCTTCCCTGAATTGCCCACTGGATATCTTCAGAAGACAACTATCACCACCACTGATGGTCTTATATTTCATATATTACAGTAGAAACTTTTAAAGAGCCAGAACAGTTATAAACCACTGTTCGCTCAACTGTGGTGTCTGACTTCAGCTATCTGTGTCTTAGCATAGATCCTAGTTTACTGACCATCATAAGAATTAAATTTAGGTAGTAAACCAAAAATACATCAGAGAGAAGTTTGCAAAACACCACTGCAACTTTAATCGCCTTTGTAATCCTGCCCCCTTCAAACATCCTGCCCTGGATTTTTGTTCTATCTCACTCTATCAACATAATACATTTGTTTTCCAAAAATGAATTTACACAGATGCACAACAGTCCCAGGAAGTAGAAACAGATACTTCAGGTGTTTAAACCTTGCAACAGAGAAACAATTCTCCATCTTTTTCATCTGCGTGTGTGAATCAAGATCTTTTTCCATGCTGCCAGTCACCTACAGCATTCTTCCATATGCAGAAGGGAACCTACAGCAATCTCCAATGAAGTCCATAATCTGAGTGAGTGGAACCCAGGAGTATCCTTACAGATAAGACAAAGCCTTATCTTCCAAAGTGAAAATAGAAGGAAAAATCTCTACTATTTATAGCAATAGAACTTGTAACTTACCTATGGGACACTGTTGCTCTATAAAAGCAACGAGACATCACACTTGGGAAAATACCGCTACTGTGTTGCATCAAGTTTGTGAAAAAATTTTGTACTTTTTTGATCCTTCTTTTTACTGTGACTAAAGGTACTTCTCTAGGATAACAAAGCATTTTAAAGCATACTTAATTCACACTTCACAATATTTTTTTAAGATATATACAAAATGTATAAAACCCAAAGGATATCTATATCCTTTTCCTTCACTAGCCCACTTATCCTTTCCTCCTCCAGTCTACTGAGTCTGACCTAAAGTACCAGTTCATTAGATTATGGTGCTAACAGTATAAATATTTCAGTAATCCAACTGCAACATTTAATGCAACTTCAGGAAGTCAAATTAATAGAAACACTACCTTAAAATTATATTATAAAAATCATCATTTCCTGCACTATTATTAATTTTATTACAAAGCTAAAAAACCCACTTTTTTGTTTAATTTTGGTTTTTGTTTGTTTGTATGTTTTGGTTCTGCTCAGTTCTTGGTATTACTGACCTAAAAGCTTAGTTACTTAACTAACTTGACTGGATAATAAAGATCAGTCAAGTAATTGTACAGAAAAGTTTGTAAATTAATTTTTGTTATTGGAATATTTTGAATTTAAGATCAAAGGCAAATAGACAAGTTCTTTCAGAAGGAACTCAGCTCCGTTTCCATCATAACCAGGCCTATGATTATCCATTTTACCCAGCTGTGAGAGTAAGCAGCTACTTTAATACCTGTCCATTTCTGTAATCCATTAATCTCATATTCACAACTCTCTAAGGAACCAAAGGCTGGCCTCTTTTTCAGAAAGTAGTATCTTGTAGTATCTCCTTTCTTTTTAAAGGCAGACACCATTAAAAAAATAGTAATGACCCTTCATGAAGGCAGACGATAAATCCCATTCATCTATAAGCAACTATGCAAACTTTTTTTAATGTCTTTTTGGTTTTAATTTCAAAAACCAGGAGGAAAATCTTCAACTCACCCTCCTTGTTCTGCCCAATAGCACATCTCAGATATTTTTCTTGTCAGGTAAAATATTTGTACTCTCTTACCTTAAATGTTTTTTATTGTAGACACTTTCTTCCTATTTCATTTATGTGAAAGGTGAAGAAATCATGAAAACAAGCTCATTCTGTTCATGCTCACTTATACAACTTTGGTATGTTAGGACAGAAAACAAACATGACTTGGTTGCCTTCCAAATCCAAGCAACATTAGCACTGCAAAAAACAGAACTGTGTTTTCCATGGGCATTGTGTTCCCAGAACTGGTGAGCCGATAGTTCTCTATATTCATTAACTGTAAAGCCACAGTTTACACCTGTAAAGTTGTTTAATAATACAAACACTTCCTAGAAGTTTTTTATAGGATTAATGGAAAGGGAAAGTACGCCTGAAAAATCAAATTTAACCATTATTGTTAGGATCATCTTGAATCCATTAGTTTGATATGGAGCTTTCTTGTTTGTTGGTTCGGGGTTTGGTTTTTTAGTTTGCTTAGGTTTTTTTTAAGTATCATTTGGGATCCAGCTCTTCATAACTAATCCTGTCCTAAAGACAGTTTCATTTAAGATGCAGATCTACTAAATCCAGGAAACTATGAAATAACAAAAATCAGTTATCTATTTCTACTTAAACAACAACAACAAAGTGTTTGCATCTTCAGGTGTAATCTTTAGCAGGTAAGCAAAAAAATGTTTAGTGTTGGCAAGTGATTAAATCCACACAAGCCTGAGTGTTATAATAACTTAGCAATACATTTGAGTTCAAAAAGCTGAATTCAACTACATATGCTATAGAATCAAGGTGCCTAAAACTAAAATTAAGGTATTAATTTAAATTAAGGTATTATATTATTTCACTCCAGTTTTTCAGTCCCTCTGGAAATAAATGGAAGCAGAGAATTACGAAAATGTCCTAAAATAAAAGAAGTAGAAAAATTTCCTTTATAGGGTGTAAAAAAAAAGGCACATAGAATTCACCTTGCAGAACACTACCTCACAGAACCTAGAATAGGTACTGAAGTGTCTTGTGTTACAATGTAAAAGCTGCTTTTGTAGATCCCTCCGTTATTCTACTTTCCTTCTTCACCTCTATCTGGATTTACAGCATGAATGACTGTCCCATTTTTAATGCAATAGAGTTTCATATACAAACTTGCTCCCTTTTTTCACATGCAAATCTATTCACTCCTTCCACACATAAACGTAACTCATTTCTGTTAGTTTTATCTGCTCAGCTGATTCCAAAAGGCATTTTCTTTTGGTGTACCTCACTTTGAATCTTTCTCCACCACAGAGAAGCACATCAGAGAAAGAGAAACAAGACAGCTTACCTGGGCAGATTACCCAGCAGAGCAAGGATTTCCTCTGCAGCTGAAGGAATAGCCAGGGTGAATCAGGATTTACCAAATCTCCAGTTGCCTGACTGTTCACTCCAGCTTCCTCCTGCCTCATTTTTGTTGTGGAAGCAGTTCCAACCTTCCGCATGTATTTTGCCCCCCTTCTTCACGACCTAAATAGGGAAAACAAGACCTGTAGACCCTTGGAGAGAGGAGTCGACACTTCAGCACGATTCCTGGTAGGAATTGCAGCACTGTGGGGGGCCTAGGCTGGAGCAGGCTGTGCCTGAAGGGCTGCACCACGTGGAATAGTGACCCACATTGCTGCAGTTTAAGGAGGACTGTTGCCCATGGGATAGGCTCACACTGGAGAAGTTAATGGAGAGCTGTCTCCCATGGGAGGGACCTCACACTGGAGCAGAGGAAGGAAACCTATTGTGATGAACTGACCAGAAACCTCAAGTCTCCTTGCACTACTGAGGGGGAGGAGGTAGAGCTGGGAAGGAGGGCAGGGTGGGGCAGGTAAGGTGTTTTTAAGGTCTTACTTTACTTCTCATTATCTTGCTCTGGTTTTGTTAGCAATAAATTCAATTAATATCTCTAATCAAAGTCCGTTTTGCCCCTAACAGTATTTGATGAGTGATTTCTCTCTGTCCTTACCTCAGCCCATGAACTATTTTTTCTCCCATGTCCAGTTGTAGAGGGGTGTGATAGAATGGCTTTGGTGAGTGCCTGCCATCCAGCCCCATCCCCAGCAGGTCAAACCACTACTCTGCTAAACAAGGGAAATATATTCATATTTGGGTTGGTTTGGTTTTTGGTTTTACCTTTACATAGTACTTCAGATTACTCCGCACAAGATAATAACTGAAGAGATGAAGATTAGTACAGATGGCAAGGGATTTGAACTAGTTACATGTGGCAGTGGATGATGCTCCAAAGCAAACAGACTGAGATACAGTAAATGGAGTATCTAAAGAATTAGTCATGATATTGATCTTTCTAATATTTTTGTTACATGACCTTAGAACAAAAACATGAGCGTGCTAATAAAATTTGCTGATCACACAAACTTGAGGATCAACAATGCAGCCTAGATTCAAAATAGATAAATCATTCAGAAAACAATGGATGACCCCCAGAAGCAGACCACTAAAAAGAATAGGATTATGTATGATAGTACAAAGTCATGAACTGAAGGACTTGAAAAATTTAAAGTGAAGGCATCACGTGAAAAGAGAGGAGGAGAAAAAATCTGCCTTTGTCAGTCAGCAAGAGAAGACCTGTAAGGTATTTGATGACACCATGAAAGAAGCTAGTACTTCCAGAATTTCAAAGAGAGTTCTGGAATATGAAAAATACTGTGCTGGTCCATGCAGTAGTGATCAATTACATTGAAGAATGGTAAATTAAACTTGAAGTGGGTACTAAGGAGGGCCAGGAGAAATAGACATGAATATCTGTGTGTTACTCTATTAAACTGAGTCATTTTGCCTATTTCACTTACTGCATCAGGTTAGACTCCCTTTTTATGCACTTCACAAGAAGTTTAGCATTATGAAATTAGTTCAAAATGAGCCCTTTGAATGTGTCTACAATATAAAAAAGATCAATTAATATAACTTCTCAGCAAAGAGCACATTAGAATATTAAAACAAATAGCAGCTGGTGGAAATACTTCCAAGGTCCCTAGGCTTTTCAGACAAGTGCATTAATGACTGAGATATAAATTTATATCTTTTTCAACCTAAATCTGCAGAGACCCATGACATATATAATTCCTTCAAAACCTCTTATTTCCAAGTGTGGTCTTATGAGCAGTTTAAGTAAAAGGACAGCACAGCAAAGCTTAAGCAGTCCTTCCATTTTTTTCCCCCTCCCGAAATTCAATAGAGATAATATTCAAATACAAAAATAAAGAGAAAATTAAGTTCTTAAGCACAGTTTAGCACCAGAGTCCCAAATTAGTATATTCTGTACTATCACCTTCCATTTTAGATGATATGACAAATACAGAGACTGTTGCAAAATCAAATGTTAATTCTTTAAAAAAAATCCCAAATCAAACCCAGCAAAATTACAGAATAACACCTGCATTACTGTGAGTAGTTCTATAAAGGAACATGACCAAATATTTAAGTCCATCTATTCCACTGGATAAGAAATGCATTTCAACCTAGATGTAAGAGTAGAAAATACACTGCAAGAATATGATGACTTCTTGCATTTTTAATGGTTTTAGCAAAATATAATACAATGATAGAAAGCAGATCTGTGTCCAAACAAAATTATTTAAGAAACACTTACTTCCATGAGTACCTGATTAGGGATTTCACTGATCCTTTTAATCCTAGTGTTAGAAGGACATAAAAATAAATTCTAAATGCAAAAACTCTGGTTATCCTTATAAGCACTCCAATTTTCTGTTTGTTCCCCCTTGAGACCCCCACCTTACAGTTATGCCATTCAGTGTAAGGACTGCAAATCCCCTCTCCTCCCTAAATTTTAAGAAATATTGTTAGGCAGGGAAGGTCTCTTTCCCCCACAGAGTAAGAATGCTGTAGAATCATAGAATCATTAAGGTTGGAAAAGACCTCTAAGATCACCAAGTCCAGCTGTCAACCCAGCACTTCCATGGTAACCATTAGATCATATCCCCAAGTGCCACATCCACATGCCATTTGAACAGTTCCACGGCTGGTGATTCCACCACTTCCCTGGGCAACCTGTTCCAATGCCTGGCCAAACTTTTTGTGAAGAAATTTTTCCTAATATCCAGACTAAACCTCCCCTGGCGAAACTGGAGTACATTTCCTCTTGCTGCGTGGGAGATCAACCCCCACCCCAACCACAACCTCTTTTCAGGTTGTTGTAGGGAGTGATAAGGTCTCCCCTGAGCCTTCTTTTCTCCAGGCTAAACAGCCCAGCTCCCACAGCCGCTCCTTTTAAGACTTGTGCTCCAACCCTTCACCAGCTCTGTTGCTCTTCTTTGTAGTGAAAGGCCCAGAACTGATCACAGGAACTGAGGTGTGCCCTCACCAGTGCCAAGTACAGGGGGACAATCCCTGCCCTGCTCCTGCTGGCCACACTATTGCTGACCCAGGCCAGGATGCCATTGGCCTTCTTGGCCACCTGGGCACAGCTGGCTCATGTTCAGCTAATGTTGANACAGCTGGCTCATGTTCAGCTACTGTTGACCAGCACCCCCAGGTCCTTTTCTGCCAGGCCACTTTCCAGCTACTCTTTCCCAAGCCTGGAGCATGGCCTGGGGTTGTTGTGACCCAAGGGTAGGACCCAGCCCTTGGCCTTATTGAACCCCAAACCATTGGCCTCGGCCCATTGATCCAGCTGGTCTACATCCCTCTGCAGAGCCTTCCTCCCTCCAGCAGATCAACACTCTCACTTACCTTTGTGCCACCTGCAAATTGATTGAAGGTGCCCTGAATCCCCTTGTCCAGACCACTGATAAAGTTGTTAAACAGGACTGGCCCCAGTACTCAGCCCAGAGGAACACCACAAGTGATGGGTCACCAGCTGGATACAGCACCATTCACCACCTCTCTCTGGGCCCTGCCATCTAGCCAGCTTTTTACCCAGCAAACACCACCAGGCCAAACCATGAGCAGCCAGTTTTTCCAGGAGAATGCAGTGGAAAATGGTGTCAAAGGCTTTAGTAAAGTCCAGGTAGACTATATTCATGTCTTCTCTATTTGTTTTTATTACTTGCTTTGGTTATGATATTCATGTAACTATGATGACAATGAAAAAATGCATTATAGGAAATCTTCCTTCACTGTTTCAAATTTAGAGGTGTAGTGGGTTGCTTCTCATAGCTACCAAGTCAAACAATGAAAGTTTTTTATAGGACCTTCGCAGTTTCTTTTGTTTTATAGTACATTTAAAAAAATGAGCTAGAATAACTGCACATTGAAAAGACAGTCTCAATTTGGTCTAGTTTTTCATACTTGCAGCAAACCACTTTAGGAACCACCTTCTGAAACACATCCACCCTCAGAATTGTTCCTTCCCTCTCCCCACAGCTCCTTCTGGCTCCTGCTGTCACACAGCAGGCTAAACAGGCAAAAATAGCTTTAAAAACTCTATTCAAAGCCAAAAGGGGAAACATATACTGATTCCAAGACTTCAGGTTCCCTAGTCCTCCTGACAGATTTGGTCAGATGCTTAGCTTTGCCCACTCCTCATCCCTCCTCTAGGGCTCCTCTCAAATGCTATTTGCAGCTCCCTCTGCCCGAAAGGCAACCTGACCAACACTGAAAACTGTCAGAGTCCTTTATTAAATTGGCCGTGATGTGGTTGCACTTGACAGTAATTATTTCAAATATTAAGAAACCAGGCTTCTTTTTTCTTCAGTTTTAAACAGATTTTATAACTTGCCTAAAATTAAAAGATAAAATTGTCTGTTTAGACCAGAAGTAAAATCAAGTATAGGGAGCATGCTTCACTTTACAGCTGAAGAGAAATTTTTCTTTAATATTTTAATTTCAAGCTGGTTGATGATACAGAAGGTCATTCCAGGGTCACTCACTTCTGCTGAGACTCTAGCTTCTGAAATACCTGTATATCTAATCATATACATATGACACACATGCAAAACATGTCTTACACGCAATAAAGTTGCCCGTGTAGGAAAATGAAGAGATGAAGAGGAAGTAAAACTACATTATCAGTCAACAGAGAAAAGTGGTCCAATTCAGGACAGAGCAAAGTAAAATAGCAGGTGTAAGATTTTTGTCTCTGGTTGGATAAACACAGAATCTTCTGTAAACCAATTATGATCTAGTTAATTGCAAGTACATTTTTTTGATCCTTATGCTCCTTCTGATTTTGTTAATTTCATTACTAACAGGAAATAATAGTTACAAGCCTAAAATACTCTTCTCCCTCTTTCCTGCCTTCTCTTTTGCCCTCCCATCTCACCCCTCTAGCTTTGATATGTCAGGAACACAACACACGAAATGGTGAGAGATCGTTTGCTTGGTGTGCGTACCTCTCTCTACTGACAGTGTATGAGCTATGCCAACACTGCAGAAACATGCAATACTATCTCATCCGCAAGTGAGATCCTCACAGCTGCAGGGGTACCCATCACTCTGCACATCCTGAGATTTACAGCTGGGTCCATATTTTCTGCAATAGAAAAATGAGCAGCTGTACAGCTCTGACAGCCAACTCCTTCAATCTGTAGTCACCCAGAAATTTTGCTCTCTATTTCTTTCCTTCAGGGGTAGTTACGTGGCTAATCAATTATCTGTCAGTTTTGGTGTTGGATGGGTTTTCTTTGGTGTATTCAAGCACATTCCTGCATGGGTATTATGAGTCTTAAGACTTCTTCCAGGAACCTTATATTTCTTGTTACTAACACCTCGAATTGCTCAAGCACAAAAAGCTAAAAGCTAGCAGTAATGCTCTAAAATTTCACTTTAAATTTTTTTTCACTGGGCTGCAATTTTATAGTCTGTTTCCAGTCTTAATCTTCTCTTTACTGTGAAGCAATCCAAAGTGAGAAGATTACTTTTTCAGTCTATATGAAAAATACAATCCCTAATATTCAAAGTCCTAGGGAGGTTTGCCCCTCATATTCAAACTTAATTGGGAGGTGTTGTAGTTTTTTGTTTGGTTAGGGAACATACTGAATTTTACCGTTATATATGTGTAAACCAATAAAGCTACTCATCTGGGGGCCAATGAGGGAAAACTTTCTGTATGTCTCATTTCCATGCACTATGAGCAACACTGTAGGGATAGAGATGCAGAAATCGCCATTGCAGACTGAAATACAGTAAAATTGAATGCTTTATGGTCTTTCACACAGTATGATGCATGTGATTTGAGGAACAGGTACCCTACAATCACAGGCATTTTGTATTATGAGGAAAAACATTCATTAATCTTACTTCTAATAAACAATGACTTATTTTGATTTACATTCACTAAAAATTATGTAACTTTATGGAGCAACTTCTAAAGCAGGTTCATGGTGTGGAGATACACAGACCTACCAGAACATCTGACTGGAAGACCATATTTCAGACTCATCATTTTAATGTACCACAGCTGTGGACCGATGCTTAGACAGAAAACACTGGATACCTAAACAACTAAGAAATTTCTGAGCTAAAAATATTCCAAAAACTCCAATGGCAAATATATTTTTAGAAGGACCCTTTGAAGCTGAATGTTCATCTCTAGCTGAAAGCACAGTAAGTCTCCGGCCCACCATTGCCCAGGCTGCAACAATTTTTTTTAAAGCAGCTTAAAACATTGGCAAGAGCTCCCCTTACTGGTCTGCCTTCAAATTGTCAGCTCTTCGGTCCTGAAAATCTTTTTACATGAAATAAAGATGGGGAAGATATTGCTTATATTCCACATTTAAGGAAAAAAAAGTCAAACAAAAACCCAGGCAGACATCCTGATTTATATCAGATATCCTCTTGTTTACATTTCTGATTAGTTGCTAAGTCATAAACCCAAAGACAATGACTTATTTTAGGAAGAAATTGTTCTTCCAGCACTGTGAACTTCAACTTATTTTGAATCCTTGATTCCGTATAGCACATACAGGCCTTGCCACAGTCTAAATTACAAAAGAAATACCCCATTCTAACATACTGAGTAATGCATTCATTTCACCACCAGCTTCAGTGGGATCATTTGTGGGATAATCAAGGAGTCAGCACGGAAATTTATATGCAATTTGGAACTGCAAAAAAAATTGTGAAAGCTTACTGTTTTATTCAATGGCTCACTGTTTGATTTTAAGACTCAGACTGTATTGGTTTATGTGATTAAAGAGGTTGATATATATATATATATGTACATATACACATTATACATCAGATTTTTAGTGCCTACTTTCGTAAGCTCAGCCTAGGGGCTGACTGAACTCTCATGTTGAAGATGGCAAGTAAGAAAGGTTAAATTTAAGTGATTTCAAATACACCATGAAATACCATTAACTTCAATTCACAGTAAACAATCTTATTTACTTCAGCTCACAGTAAACAATCCCATTATTGCATAAAATACATTTTCTCTCGATTATTCTCAGACACATGAGGTGGCCCTGCAGAGTTAAGTGATAAAAAACTGTAAAATCTGTTGTTATGGCACACGAGAAAAAAGAAAAAAAAAGAGGGAATCGGAGGATATGCTTTTCAATGCACCCTACAAACCTGGAAAGAACGCAAAATAGGATTTCTTAATGTACAACCGCACTTGGAGGAGGTTTAGTACAGCACATCAGACAGCCATCTAGCTCTCACCACCAAGTAACAAAAACCAAAAATCAAAAACAACCCCCCCAGTCCCCCAATTATCATTATAAGTACATTAAGCAAGTAAACAAAACCACTATCATTCAAATGAATTCAGATGCCTGCTTTTTTGTGAAACACAGGCAGTTTAGCTATACAGTCAAATCCACTCAGTCGGACAGTGAGAGGCAAACTCAAAGTTTACCTCTCTCAGGTAAAATGGGAGAATTTCCTAAAGCATTCTCTATTTTCTTTCAACAGTAATCTCTGTTTTCTTTCTTGAAGACACATCCATTCTCTCCAGTGATTGTTAGTTATTTCCTCCTTTACTGCACTGGACAATTATTCTTCCTGGGCTAGTTGTTGTACCAGGGAGAAGGAAGAGGGACTCGGGCATTGGTCATAAGTGAACCAAATCATTCCCTATCTATACTGATCAACCAGGGTCATATTCACTGTGCTGCCAAGCCTCATGTTAAAATAACCCCCTCTCCAGAATTAGCTTAACTCACAATTTATCTAAACATATAACAGCATTTGGACTTGCTTTTTACACAGCTTTCTTTGAAGGCCATTAATAAACAGATTTTTAAAAGAATCTGAGGCCTGGAACAAAAAAACCAAAATGCCCGATACTATAACCTTCAATAAAAATGAGACATTATTGCTTTATTTCACTAGGAAGCTGCACTTTCAGTTTTCATCCCTCTCTTCCCATGTAATATTTTGAGTTATTCAAATTCTCTTACTTTAGAGATCTTTCTCATCTTCCTGTCAAATACCACTCTTTAGCTTCTGCATGTGTTAACAAAAGAATTTTTGAGCATGTTCAAGATACAATAACTACAAGAGAGCAACTGTTTACATCACAAAATGCTAACAAGTGAACTTGCAATCTTATTTGGAACTAAGTATAAATAAGTAGCAAGTAATAAATGTTCAAGTGTCTTTTCGGTATTTGTACTACTGTGCTCTTCTTCCAGTACACAAAATACTTTCAACTCAAACTGAAAGCAAAAAGTGAGCAATGAATGCTCTTCAAGATAAAATTTGGTGCTTTTACAAGCAGCAGCAAGTCTGTCATTCAAGGTCTACTTTTGCTGCTCAAGCAGGACCTGAGAACATTATAGTTCTTTGCTAGACACTAACAAAAAAGTGAACTTATTTGTGATGGATACAAACATTAAATTAACACAATATTAGTGTATGTTAATCAGTGAGAGCTGTGTTTCTCACCCTATCAACTCTATTATCAAAGCATGAATATATTTAAACAGATCTCCTAAATCTTTTATTCTCAAATGTTCCCAGCCTTTAAAAAATATATCTTTAACACAGTGTTACTATGTTACTCATCAATATTATTTCACACCTGAATGAGCTGTACTCACCAATATTATTTCACACTTGAATGAAAACCAGCACAAATATTTTAAATCTGTAATTGTAAATGCTGACTATATCAAAATGTATAGATATTTTTAACACTGGTATCTACTTTTCTCCCATCTGGGCAAATATTTTTGTTGTTTTTGTTGAAGCATGTAAGTTTCAGGACTACAATCCTGAAAACAATCAAAACCTTTCAGGGGTCCAAGTTTATTCAAATCCCAGAAACCCTTGCTTGGGTTTTTTGTTTGTTTGCTTTTTTAATTCATACACATATTCAAGTTCTACAAGTTTCCTCATTGGATTTCCTTTACCCTGCTATCTAATTCAAAATCCCTTTTTCCTTAGGAACTACAGTGAACTCAGCTCTGTGACTACATATGATGATACCAACTTACACCTTTACATCTTTTGTTTATTCTTCCAATACAGAATTGGTTATGCCTTGGTAGGGTACAGGAAGGATCAAAAGTGTTGACAGGTTTAGAAGTTAAAAGTCCACAAACTTGTTTGCTCAAATAAGCCAAACTGCTAGCAGAGAGTAGAAGAATGCATGCCTAATTGTTTAGTTTATACAGTTTGGAACTTCTATCCCTCTGTATTACATAAGCCATTTATCAATTGTAAATACGAGCTAAAATACAGGGAATGCAGCAGCAAAGCTGTACAATTAACAAGGAGAGAAAGACAAGAACTGCAAGAAGTTTATTATAGACTTAAAAGGAAAGTCACAACAGAAATGGAGCTCTACACATGCTAAATACAGAGAAGCTTAACATGTGGAATTCCAAATATGACTTTTCAAATGCTGTCATTTGAAGAGAGAATGATGGATGATTTATCTTTCAGCAGAATCTGGATGGAAAATAAACTAGGATTCCAAAAAAAGGAAACAGGCACTTCTAAATAAATTGCACTAAGTTATAACGCCATGTTAAAACTACTGATTTCTCCATTAAATAAGAACCCAATAATCTTCCACAAAATAAGTTATGAGGTCAGTGTTTGATCAGACTCTTGAGATCAGTCTCAAGAAAGAGGTAAGGAACCATAAACCATTTATAAATAAGATTTAAACTTCTTATTTCAGGTAAAGACATGTAGCTGGTTCTTAATCTACATGACCGGGGAAGCACTCACATGCGAAAGAAAGAGATTAAACAACTTTGACCAAAATTCATTGTTCTATATAGTCAGAGAAAAGGGAAGGTACCAGAAATGACATGAAGTTAAATTTTACAGGGCTATTTGCTCATCCACATAAGTCTGAATATATACCATTCTAAAGAACTTTCTGTGGACGGCTTTTTGATTAAAAACATCTAGTGAAACTTTCTCCTTAAGATTCCCTTTTCCTGAAGGGAAAAAAAAGCAAACCAAAAAACCAATCCGAAGAAAAAACAAGGACAAACCCACCAATTAATCTGATATTCTACTGGACAAGAGAAACAAGCAGCAGTGGTAGAGTCAGTAAGGAAAACTGTTCCTTATAAAAGTCTTTCTCTTTACACTTGTTCTTTTTCTCAAAGACAAAAAGGTGGCATCTATCTGATGTACATGACTAGGTCTGAAAACCAAGCCAGTGTCTTAGCTAAAGTTACAAATACAGTGTATAAAAAACCAGGCCAACCAAACCATGATAATACAAAGCTTTTTTCTTTACAGCAAAAGGTAGTATGGAAGTAAGAATTAAGTTGAAGTAAAAAAACCCTGTAACTAAGAATCCAAACCCAGTTTTCTTGTTTGATCACATAACTTATTGTGACTATCAGCTTCAGTGAAAAGATACAAGCAATTACACCTATAGGACAGGTGTTCCATTTCTGTTACCCCTTCAATCTCCCCATATCACTCTTTCCCCTCCAAACTCCCACCACCACTCCTCAAACTCAGAAAGCACAGCTTTGGCAAAGTAGGAAAGCATGGGGCATTTGTAACATATTTTAACAAAAAAAAACCCCAACACTCCCAATCCCAAACAACACAACAAATCACACCAACTCTCATCCTGATGTATAAAATTCATCAAGTTAGAACAGTAGCTGACCATGCCTACAACTTAGAGATGTTCCATCAAGCACAAATCATACTTCAACATACATCCTTTACTTTCTATCAGTCACACTATAATCAGATTCAATCACAAACAGGAACACAACACGTCAGAGGACCCCATACAGCAACACTACTTTTTGGGTCATCTCATCTTTCAAGATAAAAACCTAAAGGAAAACCAGACAGCATGCATCAAAAATTCTCAAGGGAACTCCTTAAGTGTGTAATATTAAGTATTTTAATAAAGATACCACATTCTTTCAAAATGAGAAACAAAATCCAATTCCAGACTATTTTGTCTATGAAAATGATGCACTTTCTATAGTAGCCACTTCTATGTAGAACTTACATGCCACAGTGTTATCTATTAAAACAGAACAACCCAAACTACTGAAATTCACTGTTCCAAAACTTGCAGTAATCTCATTCCTCTGTTTTTTCTCACTTCTGAGTAATAGGAAACGAGTTCTGGTCCATTAACTCGCCCACTCTCTCCTGGAGGAAGTTGACCAACTCAGCTAACACAAAGACATGAGTTTCATCCAGGTCTTGTATGATGAACTTCTTTCCCAAAGCATTTGACTCATCCAAGTAGAGCAGAAACTGCTTCATTGCAGGGTCACTGCAGAGACAAACACACATCAGATCCCACCTCACAGTTACAGCTGCAAACAGAAGAAACACCATTTGAAGATATTCCCAAAGATTTTAGGAAAACTAAAATTAATTTCAAGAGTCACTCACAACTTAAATACAGTTTGTGAAGCTTTAGTAAAGGTTGTTTCTTTCCAAGTAGTTTTGGTTACAATAGAGACAAAAATAAAATGGTAATAAAGTCTAATGAGTAGAACCAGATGCCTGATTAGCAAAGAAGTTTCCATTTGCTGCTGCTGCTGCTAAGGCAGCTTCAAAAAAACCCAAACCAAAACTAAAACTCAGAAGTCCAACCTTTAATAAGGCAAGACTGAATTTACATTTCTGATTTCAGCAATAGCCTCATAAAAACATGTTTTTTTAAAGCATAAAGATAACCAAAAGACAGAAGAACACGGATCTCACTCAAAGTAGTATAGCACAAAGAGTGCTCATATAAGAATTGTACCCTTCTCACTCTAACTGAACAGTCATTATGTCACCTTCTAAATTAAACTCATATGTTTAGAAGAAAACATTTTGGAAGCATGGAACTGTTTTTGTGCAGTTATAAGTTGCAAACATATTGACAGATTAAGTCTACAGCAGAAATATCACACATCATATAATGCTATACAATGACCCCACATATCTTGAATGATGCTTCTTTTTATTTTGGAGGTAGCCAGAGGCCAGAGTCTCAGTCCAGAGAAGAGATTATATGAAAACAGGCAAATTGCACCTACACCAAAAGCTGCCATTTACAAACTCCAAGCACATTCCTTTTGAATATGATCTACAAATAGAACCTCATGTTAGCCTTGCATGGAATTCAGTCTAGAGCTGATTAAAAAAAGCCAGGAAAGGAGAAATGAAAGATTGCCTCGTGTCCCTCAAGAATCAGTAGAGAAACATTTTGTTTACAAACAACAGCAAGAAACTCTGTTTGCAAGCAATATAAAGATCAAAAAGGAGCAACTAATATTTTCAAGGAAAAATTGCCAAGGTAACTGGATCCTTTATACTAATGTAAGTCATACATAGCGTATAGATAACAGTTTAATATATATGTATTTACATATGTATATATGGTAATCTACACATATATATAAAGTTAACATTTTAACTTGTGTGCCTTTCAAAAAAGGTGACCATGTTAGGGGACCATCAGACATGGTAGAATATAGCTTTGAAGCATAATGGTTAATATTTATTTTAAGTATTTTATAACTTTTTCTCTACTTTGCTAAATTAAAATAACCTGCAGACTAATATATTTTGGAAAAACCTGGATTTTTATAACAATGTGATTGCTAACTTTTCTGCCATCATATTTTTTTAACCCATATCATATGAAATTTTCTTTCCTTTAAAGACGTTAGGCATAAGTGGAAAACAGTCTCTTGAAAAGAAAAATGGGAACGTGGAATTAGGAATATCTACATTGTTTTCTCTTTCTTCCCGCAAAGGCTGCGCTTTTCTCTGCTTGTTCAGCACCACCATTCCCCACAATTCCTTTTGTCTGGACTCTTCAGTTACTTAGATTAGTTCCAGGTCTAAAGAAACACAGTCTTTGACACAAGGAGAGGCGGTAAATGTTGTTACTCACCACTCAACCAGAACACCTTTCAGAACATTCACCATCTTCTCGGTTCCCTTGCGAAGACTGAAGAGTCGGCGAGAGCAACTCCTGCTCTGGATCACACTGGCGATCACAGGAAATCTGAAAGCACAACACGCCCCACACACCCGCAACAGACAAAACAAACGACACCTCGGTTAAACTCAAAGGCTCTTTACAACGACCCTACTCCCCAGCGGAGCTGATGGTCCGTCCCACCCTTCATCTCCGCCTTGTTCTGAGGGGTTCCCAATGGATCCGAACCCGCCCATCACCTCTGCCTTGGACAGAGAGCTTCCCAGGGGATCCGGTCCGGTCACTCACCTTCGCCGCCGACAGAGCGCTTCCCGCCGGCTCCTCTCCCTCACACGCGTCCCACGCCCCCGCCGCTTCCCAGCCGGCGGAAGTGCCTCGCCGCGCACGCGCACGCCGGCCCCGGGTAGCTCCCGCGGATTGGCCGGGGCTTCTGGCGGCGCGATGACGTCACGCGGCGCGCGGGGTGTCGTAGGGAGCGGCGGCGCAGGCGGAAGGTGCGGGCGGCGGCCCTGGAGCCGCGCTGGGGGCGCGGGCGCGGCGGCAGGCACAGGGCGGGGGGAGCTAGGGCTCAGAGGAACGGATACTTTGTTCCTCCCCGTTGGAAAGAGGTACAGAGCCACCCCCGCCCGGCTCCTTGCTTGTTTACGCGTTGCGTTGCTTAAAGTCGGGTTTGAGGCGGTGTTTTTGCTTGTTTAATACGCCCCAGTTGCGCAGTCGCGAGACCGGTACGTGAGGACCGCGCCCCGGAGTGGGACGGGCATCGGAGCTGCCTGGACCGGCTGTGAAACAGGATGCGAAATGGGTCCTTTTGCATTGTATTTGTATGTCCCGAAGCATGAAAAGCTCAGCGTGGGCCGGCAGTGCGCGCTCGCAGCCGCGAGAGCAACCGGCTGAACCGGGCACCGTGGCCAGCGGGTCCAGGGAGGCAATTGTGCCCCCCTCCTTCACTCTGAGGAGACCTCACGTGGCGTCCCCAACATAAGAAGGACATGGAGCTGCTAGAGCAAGTCTAGAGAAGGGCCACGAAGTTGATAAGAGGACTGGAGCACTTTCCCCATGAAAACAGGCCTGAAGAAGTTGGGGCAGTTCAGGCTACAGAGGAGAAGGCTGTGTGGAGACCCCACAGCAACCTTCCAGGGTCTGAAGGGCCCTACAGGGAAGTCAGAGAGGGACACTTGGTCAGGAGCTCTATTACAGGACAGAGAGTAATGGGTACAAACAAAAAGGGGACACATTTAGATTAGGTATTTTGAAAGAAATTCTTGACTGTGCAGTTGGGGAGACACTGGAACAGATTTCTCAGGAAGATTGTGGATCCCAGCCTTGGAAGTGTTCAAAGCCAGGCTGGATAAGGCCATGAGCAGCATGGTCTGGTGGGAGGTTCTCCTGCCCATGGCAGGAGTGTTGTGATTAGGTGATCTTTGAGATCTGTTCCAGACCCTTAACATTTGATGATTTGATGCTTGCCCTCAGACCTGAAAAGAAGCTCCTGGCAATAGAGGCTCACTTTGGCCTCCTGTTTGCAGGTGCATGTTTTGAATTTTAGTAATTGTGGTGCCTGCTGTCACTGAATCACACGTTTATATCATACTGTGGTTAGAGAAGAGTAAATGTGAGTACTATGATTCTTCAAACAAAGGTATTAAAGGAACTGACATGAGACACAGAATTTGGAGGCAGGACAGGATTCTCTAGAGGACTGATTATCAGAGTCTTAAAAGTGTTTCACAGTGTGGTATACTCTGTTGAAGTGAATGGATAAACAATGTTGAAATGTCAGAAGTCAAAAAGCAGTTTGCAGTGATTGTGACAATGCTGAGATAATGCCGATGTTTTTCAAAAGTCTCCCAAACACAAGCAAGAGAAGGGGAAAAATCAAAATTTTTAGGGAAATGAGAAAAGAGAAGACATGTTAAAAGAAGGACACAAAAGGAGTCCCCTTGTTTAGCAAAGTTGGACACGGATGATAAAAGTGATATTAGCACTTTTCCTTGCTCTGTAGAGATTACCTTAAATTCAAGGAGAATATCAGGCTTCCATATTTCGACATCAGATTTGCACATCTGACAGTTTATCATTTTGAGTTAATTGTGATTGTGGTAACAGAGACCTAATTTGGCAAGAATTTGATTAGTACGCGACAGATACTGGTGTGGGTTTTTTTACATCCGTATGAACACATTAACTCAATATTTCAGTTAGTATAATTGCATCAATGCAGACAGTAAAAGTTCACTTAGAATATTTGAGTTTCATGTTACTTCTGTAGTGTATGCAAAAAGTGTTCGTTTATATGTAGTAGTTTAAGCCTTGTTAGTCAAAATGAAAGACTTGCCAACACAATAAATTATGAACTTTTAAAAGCAGATGGTTACTGAGTTGTATTAAAGCCCATGTCACACTGAGTTATGTCTTGATGGAGATAGGAACGGATCTGGTATGTAGGGAAGAGTGACTAAGAAGTAGGAAAGAAAACTTAGAGGCAGAGAAGTTAATTGGAGATACTTAGTCACTAAAATCAACAGTAACATAATTGATAAAAACATCTACTTTAAACTTTTCTTATAATTGAAATTCAGCCCATTAATTGAGAATTTTATAGAGTTCTTTAATCAGAGTACTTTGTATGGAGTGAAATGGCACAAACATGGTTTATTGTGGCCTTTGCCATCATGACCTTTGCTGCAAAAAGACAGGAGAAAAATGTGCAGGATTTCTGCTGGAAATTATCAAATTAATCATTGCTTTTTTTTCTCTCCCCCGTCAATATGCAGAATGTCAGTGGCTGCGTACTGTGTATTTTGCTACAGAAAAATAGGAACCTCTGGTTCAGCCACAAAAAAACACCTACCCTGGAATGGTATCAGTAAGTACAGTTCATTATGTGTTGATCTGAAGTCTTAGTAAAAAGGAATGACATGACACCATGCATAATTAAATGGTACTTAAGTTTTAAGCCCTCGAATACTTAGTGATTAAAAGCTTCAGTTTGTCCCTGCTCTCTGCTTCTGACCTTGCTTTGCATAGTGATATGTAATATGACACCAGCAGTTTATCTGGGAACAGATACAGACACTCGATGTGGGTCTTTCCCTAACTAAATGTGATGTCCTCAAACTATCTTCAGTTCCACTAGTTTCTGATTTTTTTTGTAATCCCTAGAGTCATGAAACAGTTACATTCATAGTCAGTGAATAAAGCTTGTTTCTATTACTTATTTTTTTCTTATTTGCTTTAAGCTCTGCTTAGTATCTGTTTTCTTTGGTGCCTTTGGCATATAATGACAATTTTTACAATTCTGAAATTTATTTCTGAGCATTAAAGATAGGATATTTCAATTTCTGCTCTACAGGAAGCATTGCATTTTTTTCTTTCTCAAACTGCTCTGCCAGTTGTTTCAACATGTAGCTGCTGCCTCTTGTCTGCATGCAAAATTCTTATGGCCTCACAAAGATGGAAGCTGGTAGCAGTGGTTGTGGGGCAAATCTCCCAAATCATGCTGAGGAAAAGAAATAATTCATGATAGGTGAGATGTGTTCCATTGGGTTTGCTGCTACTGGTAATGATAAGAGTTTCTCTGTAGAAAGATCCTTATATCCAGATAATCAGATCAACTTTGTACATACAAAGTAGCTGAAATCTGGAAGGAATCATTAGGTTTAAAAGGCAAATTGTTGCAATTAGCATGTATTTATTACCTGTTTGCTTTATAAATGAGATTCAATGGAATTATTTTTTAAAATGTATTTTTTTTATGGAGACTCTGCAGGACTTCTCAAAGAACATACATAGGTTCTTCATGTAATAATATACATTGAAGAAATAACTGCAACATGTAAGAAAAAGTTAACTCCTTAAAATTATTTCAAGTTCCAAATCACTACTAGTGTTACAGGCAGAGGAAGTTTACTGTTGATTCTGGTAGCTGAGCAATGAATGCAATTGTGGGGTAACAATATTCAAAATAAATAGCACTGGCAGGATACATGTTTTATCATCTTGCTTAGGAGAACAGGTAATCCAAATCAAGTAATGTTTTCTCCAGTTGTAAACTTTGGTTAATAATTTCTTGAAAGCTAGAGAGCAATATAATTTTTTTTAAAGTTTGTTCTTAATGGTTGGTGTTCTTACTGTCTGATAATCAAATGGTAACTGTGCTTATATTGAGGTGATGCACACAACTTTGACATTTGATTTTAATTTTTTCAAGGAAAAATTGCAAAAGTAACTGGATCACTTATACTAGGGTAAGTTGTAACTGATGATCATAAATGTAACTTCTGGATACAGTTGAAGTTTTAATATGTGTATCTTTCAAAAAATGTGGTAATATTAGGGCATGTTAGATATGGTAGAATATAGTCTTGAAGCACAATTTTTGATAGTTACAACTTATTTCGAGTATTTTATAGCCTTTTCTCTACTTTGCTAAATCAAAATAATTTGCAGACTAATAAGTATTCTGTAAAATCTGTATGATTTATATCAATGTGATTGCTGTTTTTCTTCATTATATTGTTCTCGTTGATATTCATATGCAATTTTCTTTTCTTTAAAGAGGTTTTGTATTCATTACATATGAAGTCCTGTCCTTAAATAAAATACTGCAAATTGATACTCAAGCTCTGCATCAAGAACAACTTAAATCCTATGTGTACGTACGTACAGCTTCTCTAAGTCCAAGTGAATATCAAGGTAAGATGCATAATTGTTTGAGTTCTAAAAACAGAATTCTCAGAGAATAGAATGTTTCTGGAAGCTGTCCTTATATAACAAGTAAAGTTATATTTCCTGAAGTCTTTTATCAAGAAATGTCACCAAATTTATTTTAAGGTGCTGACTGGTTAGTTTTGTTTGTTTTTTTTTTAAGATAGTTCTTTCTACACATAGTTCCCTATAGATGAGGTAATTATATGATGTCTCTATATGTACGTGTGTGTATTTCCTTTTCCATATATTTATGAAAACTGATGTGAGGGAACTGTCTTTCCAACTTCCAGTAATAAAAAAATACTCTTGTAGGGATTACATACAAAGCCAGGAAAGAAATCCATAAAGCAGTGAGGAGAATTCTAGAAACAGAAGCTAAAATCTTCCGGAGACCTTTTAATGGTAGGTATTGAAAGCAGGACTTTATCTGTGATTATTGTTTTTTAGCAATAAGAAGTTGGGCAATTAGGAAGTAAAACATTTTTTTCTTAAGAAGTTAACATGTTCTTTTATTCTTTAAACAGTGGTAATATAGTTTATAATTTCTTTATTTATACATATTATCAGTCAGTTGTCTATTTTCTGTGTATTAAAACAATTTATTTTCTTAAAGTAAATGAAAGTGATGGTTAAAAGGAGATTTGAGGGGTTGTTTTTATCTTGTTCCAGAAGGGATTTAACATACCAAGTTAATATTTGATATAATCTTTGTGAAAAAAAGCATTTATGGAATGGAATTCTCTCGGAATCTTATTTTAGAAAAGTCTGTATGCTTTCATCAAAATTGACAATATTAACTAGAAACAGAACAGTTTTTTGGAACAGTATTACTGCTTTTTCGACTAATTTGGAATAAGAATTTCCATTTGTATCAGAAACTGTGCTCCTGAGGCATACTGTCTATTCTCATTTAACTCTCCGTTAAATAATTATAGCGATGTGCATCTCCAGTGTCATCTTAGGAAATTAATTATTCAAGGTCAGAGCCTTAAGAGTTGCTAATAATTTGCAGCTTCTTCTGCTAATTCTGGTTGGTAGGCGTCAGCTAGGGATTGTGTGTGTCACATAGATACATGAACTATCAACTTGGTGCCACTTAAATAACTCAGCATTTTACTGATGTCATTCTGTCATTGTTTATTGTACTAATTTAAAGTTAAAATGTTACACTCTAAATTACTGTGAATGAGTAATATTCAAATATTTTAAAAACCTACATATTTCCTTACTCCACGAATAGAAACGTGGCTGGTTAAAATGCTCATTAATAATAACTTGGATTTAATTTGTTTCCTGGTCAAAGAACAATTCAGTAGCTTTGATGGAGAAGATCATGAGTGTGCCTTATGGCTTCTCTTAAAGAGAAGTCAGTCAGAAGACAAAGCAATCCGACTGCAGGCTGTACAAGACCTGGCAAGCAACAGTCACTGGCATGGTAATGTATGCTGATGTAGCCTAATTTGTCCCAGAAATTCCATAGAGTCTTAGCTGTTCTGAATCTGGTGACAGCATGAAGAAAAGCTAGTAGCGGCAAGAAGCATAAATATGCTCTGAAACTTGGTCTAAAATGTGAGGGAATTATTTACATTTCAAGCAGCTGTTCTTTCCTAATACCATGGCACAATGTGTGTGTCTGCAGTGCAGGCTTCTCTGTTTTCTCACCAGAGGATTGTAACCTTTGCTGTGGTATGGGAGAGCAATTCATGCTCTTTAGTTCCTTAGGTTTTCTATTAGGATTGCTAATGTAGTCACAAGTTCTGGCAGTGAATTTTTTTATAAGCCTCTGTAGGAGTAAGTTTAAGGCCATTATCAGGTTAATAAAAATTGGTTAGGAGCTGATGGGTAGTAAAGACAAGACAGAGGTAGAGGGTTTGTATGTGCAAGCATTATCTGTAAGCCGTGTTTTGTCCTAGTTATTATTTAATAGTAATAAGTTCTCCGCTTGCTCTAGCAGCAAATACCATTGAAACCCCAAGTAAAGGGGAGGTGTGTGTATGTGTATTAGTATTTCCTCTTCTCCTCTCCATAACCAGGCTACATAAACTAGGTGGCATTGTATTCTGTACTCTTATTTTGGTAATTTAGTCAGTTGTGGATCTTTTACTTTTCCAGTGCAATTCCACACCATGGGATTAAACTTGTTGAAAATTGCCTCTATAAAATTCTAAGTAATTTCTGCAGGTAATTTATACCAGCAAACTGTATTTCAAAATGTTTGAAAGCTAGGATGTACCAAAACTGAGCTTTTTTCTTTTGTAGACAAATACTGTTAGCAGGTGATTTCCGAGCACAAGATGTCCAGTATCAGGAATTTTGTTGCCTTTTGTTATCTCCTTTTCTCTGTAGTGCTCATTGTTGTAGTTGGACATTTCACAAACACTAATTATTCTTGCCAACTGCCTTATGGGGGAAACTAGCTTTTTTTTTAACCTGAGTCTTAAAAACCAAGTCAAAGAAAGTTTAGGGCTGAAAGTATGTGCTCATTTTTCACAACTGATGAGTGTTCAGCTAGAACCAAAGTGTTCCACTCCAATGAGTTCAGTTTGCAGGTACGAATGATCTCCACCAAAGGAAAAGTGTTACCAATCTACAACTGTGGAAAGTGTATTTTAAATGGCTTGTTAGTTTTGTTCTGGAGTTGTATGACAGTAACAGGAATAGAAGCAAATTTTTGTAGAAAAAAGTGTTGATCCACTTCAAGGTTATATTTTATTTTCCTGCAGTTTGCCACTGAATTACCAAACTGGCCTATAATTAACAGTTAGTGCCCAGGTGTATTTCAGCTCAGTGTAGTGCTAGTCTAACATCTGCAGTTTTTAACTTTTGGAATTTGTGGTTAGAAAATCAAAGGGTTTTTTTTTAAGTAGGCTGCAAGAGAAATGGTTCTTCTTTTCAAGTATATTTGCAAAGTAGCTCACAAACTATATTTAAAACAAAATTAAGTATTTAATGTTAGTTTCAACCGTAACATTGAAATTCTTGTACAACAGATTATCAGTATGGCACAGTTGCTCAAACCTGTGATCAAAGGACTGCTATAGGTTTGGCTCGATCCAAAGATGTTGACCTCCGCTTTTTCCTGCCTCCGCCACCATTGCCAAAAATAAAGACTGTAAGTAAAGGAAAAGTAGGTATTAGATGATTCTTAGTTGCTAGCTTCTTTTTTACTGCTTTTGTTGTTAACTGATGAAAGTGAAGTTGTGAAAGTGTACTGTCTTCTAAAGTAACTGACTAGTAGTAAAATACCAAAATACAAAACTGTAATGTATGATATACCGCTGGGGTATATCCGCATTAGGGAGTGGCATGATGGAAAGAAATAAGGTTGGAAGCATTGATCAATTATTATTTTTGGACTATATATCCACATGACATATTTATAAGCACTGTAGTCTGAGCCAATTACCAGTCTGACAGACACACTGCTTGTCTACCCAGTAGACAGTGTGAAGAAATCATCCTGCCTTGGCTAAATTTGACTTTGCTTTCTTTTTAAGTTATTTTTTAACTTAACACATTTGAAATGTGTGTATATATATATATGATGGTCTGAGGAGTCATATCTGAGGTCACCAGCTTCTTCAATAAACAGAACTAGCATATGAAATATAATATACAAGGTGTTTTGTAATGCTAATAGAACAAATAGGGACAGAAGGCCCTGTCAGAAGATACCTGTGTATCTTGACCAACAGAACTCTGAATATCAGCTTTGATTGGGTGTGATATTCTCAGTTTTTGCTTTCCTGCCTGTGTAACATTATGTGATAGTGGATCTGTACCTGTCAGTCCTTAAATACTAGGTTACACTAGGATATGGTTGTGGGTATATTTTTACAGCAATATGATTGCTAGGTGATTGAAGCTAAGAGTTGCCAATCTGCTGCTTAGGAAGTTGAAGCAAATCATTGTGGCAACTCTACTCAAATAAGTCTCTGTCTCTTATTTTATCAAAGAATTAGAATAATGGCAGGTTCAATGACTGGGCAAAGAAAATTACTTTATTGACTCTATCAATCAATATATGGATTGTTAAATGAATACTTATATTAATTTTTTAGACAAAACTTTAAAATAAATGTCTTTCTTTTTTATTAGTAATTTATACATTCATTTTAATGGAGCAACACCAAAAACACGGCATCAAAAGTTGGTGAATGAGGAGGGTGATTGTCCAACTCTGTTCTGCATTGGTGTGGCCTTGCCTTGAGCACTGTGTGCTGTTTTGGGCAACAGTGTAAAAAAAAAAGACATTGGACTATTAGAGAGTATCCAAAGGAGGGCAGCAAAGATGATGAAGGGCCTTGAAGGGAAGCTGTATGAGGAGTGGCTGAGATCACTTGGTCTCCTCAGCCTGGAGGAGACTGAGAGGAGAACATCGCAGTTACAGCTTCCTTGTGAGGGGAAGCTGAGAGGCAGACACTGATCTCTTCATTCTGGCAACCAGTGACAGGACCTGAGGGAATGGCCTGAAGCTCTGTCAGGGGAAGTTTAGGTTGGCTATCAGGGAAAGTTTTTTTACCCAGAGGGTGGTTGAGCACTGGAACAGGCTCTCCCAGGAATTCTTATCAGCTCCCCAAGCCTGACAGAATTCAAGCAACTTTTGGACAATGCTATCAGACACATGGTGTGATTCTTGGGGTGGTCTTATGCAGGCCCAAGAGTTGGACTTCTATCGTTATTGTGGGTCATTTGCAGCTCCCAAGTATTTGATGATTATATGAAAATTTCCATGTAGTTAAGGGTGAACTTTTAAGTTTCCGCCAAGAGGAACTGGTTTTTCTTCTGCTCTTTGGAACCATTATAATAAGGTCAAAATATACAAAGTGTAAATCTTGCTTTTGATAATTTATGTGGTGTTTTTGTAATTATCAGTTTCCAAAGTCTTTACAGATAAAACTATTAAACGGAAGTTGCTGAGCACTTAAAGTCCAGTGTTCATATTTTATGGCCTCATTAGTATGGCTGATTCCATTATTTCAAATATTTCTCTCTTCTGTGTTTTGCTTCATGCTTTGAACAAAATAACCTAAAAGCTGTTCATGCTTACTTCTCACAGGATTATCCCATAGAAGATGAACTTCGCTTGTTATTGGTATCTTTACCTCAGACTGGTCTCGATCCATGTGTCCAGTACTTCACATCTCTTGCATTACGTGAAAGTACCCAGACTCTTGCTGCACAAAGAGTGAGTTTCCATCTGCAGAACAGAACTGTTTGGGTTCATTCTTCCTGCAGAGCTCAAAGATACAAATCTTTTTCCATATTTTTGATCATTGTAAGAGGAAGAGAAATACAGACACAGAACATGAGCAAAATCTCTTGTACATTGTCTTCTTGAAAGCTTGTGTAGATTTCCCAGCTGTACTGCTTGAAAGGTGTAGTTAAAGATTATATCTTACAAGCCTTCCCCTTAAGCAGACATTTCAACACTATCCAAAATATTCCTTCTCCTTGTAGTGCTCATAAAATGATTTTTCACATTTCATCTTACTGTTGTTTAAATGTGCTTTTACTGATGAGATTATTAAACCTCTCTTAAGTCTCTAGTAAAATCGTAGGTTCTTAGCACACCTTAAATAGTAAACTCTGTTATATCACATGGAAGTGCCTCTCTGAAATATGTCCCTGTTACCAAACCAGAATTGGAATAGTCCGTGGTTTGTTTAGACCTGGATCTAGGAATTCTTCAACTGTGTCTGTTCAGCAACTTCCTAAATGGCTTTAGGAATGACATTTAAAGTTCCATTATTGTTTAAAAGTAATAATTATGTCCGTTTCATCCACTCTGTTGTGAATTTTAATTTTTGTTGTTTAAAAGTTCTGACTTCTTTAATCAGTGATTTTTTTTTTAAGATGCAATAACAAGAATGAATGTCATTTTAATAACAGTACTAGTCAGTCTTTGTTTAGAGTTTTCAGAGTGCAATAACTCTTTATTTTCTATGACAGAGTTATGTGTACTATTTTTACACTATCACTCCTTTACTGTTTTCACAGCCAGAGCTCGTGCTACAAAGGGAGCTTTGGTAAGACACCACACTTGGAAGTATTTTGATTTTCATTGAGGTTATGTTGGTCTTTCTGCTGCGTGATTGAGAGGCTGGTCTTCTGAGGCTATGCCACAGATTGAAGACCTTTCTCCCTCCTGTTTTAAGTTTTGCAAGTCTAGAGTTACTCTGATTCTTGCTTTTTTATGCTTAAGCAAATGATCTTAAAAGATGACATTCATTAACAGAATGAAAGTACTACATTTTCCCCCTTTATTGTATGTTTTGAAGTTAATAGACTAAGGAGACTATGCAAAATCTAGTTAATGTTTCCAGTTAAAAATAGTAAATACTTTTATGATGTACTGTTATGTAATTTGTACATTTTGAAAAGTGCATGCATGCTGTGCACTCTTTAAAGCAATTTCTATAGATCATAACACACTTAACATTCTAGATTAAAAATCATTTTTTTAATGTAGTCGTTTGAAATGTGTTGCTGTTCTTACGGTTCTCCATTTCAGGGAGGCTTATGGTGCTTTGGAGGAAATGGACTTCCATATTGTGAGACACTGAGTAAAATCCCTTCAGAGACAGTGGAACTCTTTTGCTTGCAGGCTTTAGTGCAGCATTCTAAGGTAATTTGTGTTTAAACTGTAGCTGAAAAGCTACATTTATAGACATTCCTTTCTAATGTACTCTCATGTATTGGGAAGAAGTTGCCATTTCCTTGTCTCTTACCCTTTTCTCCTCTGTAAGAATGTCTAAACAACTCAGACAAGTGTGAAATGAACGCATTCCAAAATTTTTTTCTCATGGGGAAGTATATGTACAAGAAGTTGTTTCTAATTCACCTTTACAAGTTCCCCTGTACTATACCTGTATGTATCTTCCAAAAAGTAAAAGGGCAGCTCTGAGGCTCTAATGCCAGTTTTTCACACAGCAAAATAGTGTAATGAATTCCCTCTAATCAGAAACCAGAACAGAATGCAAACCTTACCCATACAGAAAGGTATTCTTTGGACAGAATATTGCACACCAAACAGGTAATACAGTGGCCTTCCTAGAACCAGTCTCTTTTTTGCAGTCACAGATGAAGAGTATGGAAGACATTTTGTAACAGTGATACTTCTTGTTTTCTATTGCTACATTCTTCTCTGTTAACTTAATTGTTCAGAAGTCTAGGACACTGAAAAACAATATGGAGTATGCCAGATTGTTACTGACAGTTGGGATGGGTAAAGTGCAGTTTCCTGGTATTCCTTTCATATTCCATATACATAGAAATTCCGACAGTCTAGAATTTGTTATATTCTAGATTTTCAGTTTAAGCAAGTTGTGACTGTACTCATTCCAAGTGCCTGTTGAAAGCCTCTTGAAGGACTTGAGGATGTCAGCAGTTCCAAAGCTACCGTGCATATTCATCTGGACTAAATCGTTGCCCTTAGGATCAGTAATGATAGCAGTACTATTTGAAATGTAAAAAAAATTTTCATTTTGAAGAGAAGGAATTATAATTATTGCATTTTGGGTGATGGACAAGTAGCTCTGGTTGAGATAGTGCTTTAGTAAATGCAGACAGTTGACCTGTTCAAACTCGAACTTGAATTGAAATTTGATCATGCCAAGTGGCACCTTTTCATCTCCCTCAGACGTGAAGAAGGGTAGAGAGGTGGTACTCAGAGATTTTCAAGTTGTCTATTCATAGGAATTATGCATTTTGCATGTTAAAATATCTATTTCCTCTTCAAATATGCATAATAAATTCTAGATTAGCAATAATGCCTGTGTGATAAGGGCTGTGTTATACCTGCTTCTTAAAACTCCCTGATTTATGAATTAACAGCACCTAAAAAAACCTGTTGCAGAATGTCTGTTTATTGTCACTGTATTTACTGTGCAATGCCAGATTTCTTCTCACTGTGAGAAAATTGAAGCTAAAGGAGGCCTCCAGCTGCTGCAGAGGATATACCAGCTACGTAAAGATTCAGGGAAGATACAGAGGAACATAATCCGCATTATTGGGAATATGGCTTTGGATGAACGTCTTCACTCATCCATAGTACGTGCAGGTAAAAGGAAAGCTGTCTCAGTGGAAAATTTCTACTCCAAAATTTTCAGAGAAATAAATAAATAGAAAATGCCAATATGCTGTTCTATAAATCCAAGCTGATGTCTGCCTGTTAAATACAGTGTGCATTTTTACTCGAAGGAAATTCGCAAAAGCACAGGAAAAGCCAGTGAGTGTGATTAAAAATTTACGATGGCTGTGATATGAAGAACAAATGACTATGACACTTAGCATGGGAAAAGCAACTGAAAGAGAATATGACAGAGATTTACAAAATTCTCTTCACCGACATAGAGGAGGCAAAGAGAGAATGGTCATCTGCTGTTTGTTGTAATGCAACAAACAAAGGTTCTTGTACATTAAATTATAAAGAGACAGAACAAATAAATAGTATTTTCCTTATAATGCATGACCAAAATAAAACTTGCCACAAACATTATGGTAGTTGAAGGTTTGCAAAGCTTCAAAGAGTGATGAGACAAATTCATGAAAAGAAAAATTCAGAAAGTTCTCCATGTGGAAACCAAGTTCACTGCAGAAAATCCAAGGGTATAGACTAGAGTCAGAACGGTATAATTGTCCTTTTATTGCTCTATTCTTATATTCTGCAGCTTCCATACTGCTCACTCGTGAAGAAATGCAGCTAGACTATAAAGGCCTTTGTCCTGAGCTCTGGCACCATTCTTAAATTCTAATAATTGTTGAAACCATACATGTAGAAGGAGATTGAAACAGGAGAGTCAGCAGTTCCCTGGGACAGAGCTCTCAGTACAAAAGGAATTTTAGACAGTGAATCAAACTCCAGAGATGAGCAGTTGGATACTGCTAGTCCAGAGCTGATAAAGCTGCTTTTTTCCTGCTGGATAATGCATAAGAAGAAAGAACCTCTAAGGCTCTTTTTCTTGCAAAAACTGCTGGCACAGGAAGAGTAAGACGAAAAATCATAATGCACTGTGTAGTAGCTATGATGGGGTATCCAGGGGCAGAATCCTTATTTTTTATTCTGAACAGTTATTTTTAACTCTTGATCTTGGCTCATTTAACAAAAATACAAAACTGGAGACCATGCTAGTTTTAGTCAGATTATCTTGGTAGTGTTCCATTGTATTTGGAGAACTGAAAGTAGGCTTCAGATAGTATTCTTCTTAAGTACAGCTTTCACAGTGGTCAGCCTATATTCTGCTTAGAGATATAGTTTAAATACATTATTCTTAGAAAAAAATTACAGTCCTCAAAGATCCTAGCAGTTTTGTTTGTTTAAGGCAAAACCCAAATGTCAGTTTGTTCTTTTCCTCAGTCTACAGTAAACTATCTTGAATTAGCAGATTGCGACTATACTAGTAGCAACATAATATACATGGTTTTGAAACAGTGCTCATGAAGTAAATTCCCAGGTTTTATTTATGCATTTGACTGTAATGTAACTGTGATTTATAGGCTGCTTTTGCTAGGAGCAATAAGATTTATCAGGATTTTAAAGAAACGTGTGCATATGTACTTAAAAGATATTCTTTTACATTTCTCAGTGCTCTATGACAATTCCCATCCATGATTAAGAAAATTTTACACCTTAGGTAGAGTATCTTACAGTGTTTGTAAGTCATAGTATCTTTAACTTGAAATTTTATTGAGGATTGAGTCCAATTTATATATGTATCCAATTTTATATTTCTAACGTATAAATAGCGTACAAATGTTAGAATAGCAAAGATATTTTAATCACATAAAGAGTTTTTCTTATCCTGGATTTTAAAATTAGAAATTATTGCACTTTGACAGCAAGCATCAATTTTTTACCTACCATTGCTCCTGTAGGTTGTTTCTATGACTTTCTTAAGCTTTAATCTTCATTGTCTCCATCTTCCTGGTATTTTAACTGCAAAATGAGATAGGAGATCTTTTTTTGTTTCAGCTGTACAGGTGTGCTGATACATTTTCTTCTGAGAAGGGGTTTTCCTTTAAATCATAAGTTGAACAGTAGTAAAATACATTTGAATTTTTTAATTTAGGAGATTCCACTCACCTAGCCTTGACTTTTCTGAGGTAAAGAGTAGATTGAAATAATTTATTTTGATGTTAGCATTCTTAAGTTTTAGCTTTTGTTTTCAGATGTATAGTTTGATGGCTGATGTTTCTGAATTCTGTTGTTCAGATGATGTTTCTATTAGTTAACCTGCCACTCTATTTTGTCATTGTAGGTTGGGTTTCTGTACTTGCTGAAGTAATGAAATCCCCACACATCATCCAGTCTTCTCATGCATCCAGAGCTTTGGCTAATCTAGACAGGGATATGGTGAAAGACAAATATCCAGATGGTGTTTATGTCTTACATCCGCAATATCGTAGCAGGTAAAGTAGGAGTCATTGTACATGCTGTACTTGGAGTTACTTGTTCTACTGTTCTGTTACAAAACTTTGAAAGAGTTGACATCTGAGTACTGCTGTACTGATGTTAGCTTCCCCTTCCTATTCTTTGGTGGGCTGAAAGGGCTGAATTTAGATTCTCAAGCAGAGGAACAGTAGAAGTGGTTGGAGCAGTTCATAGGTGTGGACAGAGCATTACTGTAGTGCATGGAAAATCTGAACACAAGACATGAAATTAATTACTGCTTTGTGTGGATTGCAACTGTTTAACCTTTGCACTTTGTCTTGGGATATAGTGCCTTGTAATTATTCTACTGCAACATCACATGTTGGCCTAAGATGCAGTAAATTTTCATTCTTAGTAACAGTGATTGTGTATCTGGGACCAAAGCAGTCTCCAACGTGGGTGCCACTTAGTAGCAACCATTCCCTTGGTCATTTGCATTAGTCCAGTTACAGTGAAGATCTAATGTGATGATAAGGCTGGAGCTACCAAGCCACATGAACCGTAGCTGGTGAGAAAGGCATTTTTCATTTCATTTTATAGAAAATTATTATTTGTGAGGTGGGTGTTTTCCATACCTCATTTTATATCTTTCTTCTGTATAGTTCCCCAGTTTTTGTTTGTATCCGAGTATGCTCTTTGAAATATCATGAAATGTTTCCCATAAGACAAGAAATCACATGTAGTGTTAAAAAAAGTATTTTGGCATCTCTTAGGTTAAATGTTACAATTTGCTAAGAGAACAGATACCACATATCTCTTAAAATTTCCTTTTGGTTGATCAGCCAGCCTATCAGAGCAGACGTCCTTTTTGTTCATGGTCTTTTGGGAGCAGCGTTTAAAACGTGGAGACAGCAAGACCTTGACCGGCATTTGGATAAAAAGGCCGCAGAAGGGGAAAAGGACTATAGTCAGTGCTGGCCAAAGGTAAAAAGACAGTAATGTTTTCACATGTGGCTGCTGTTTTCTCATTCATGAGAGCTGTCCAGAGCATCTAGAAGGACGCTGTCTGGCAGATGACTTTTTTGAATTCAATTACTTGTAATCTGTTACAAATTTTCAAGTTCCTGATGGTAAATTTTTGTTAATGATTGTTATTCTTGCAAGGAAGAAATCCCTGCTAAGTTTTATGTTCTCAACATCATTTACACGCTAGTGAAAGAGGAGGCAATGGCTGCTTTCCTTATGCTGTCCTTTTTTTTTTTGCTTTTTTTAATGGAATGTTATTGCTGAGGAAAAGATTTGTAGAATAACATTTTAAATTAAGTTCCCTTTCTTACCTTGGTGTCTGAGTACCTTACTTTGTGCAGATTGCTATTTAAGTATTGTTGGTGAATAAGTAATTACTGCTCCAAGCAAACTCACACTGGTATAGCCACCAAAGTATCTCTAAAAATTGAACAGTCTTGTTGGTAATCTTAGTAACTCTTGTTTCACCCAGGAGAGGGAGCCAGGGATGCATGAATTAGAGATGGATCTTCATTCTTTGCTTGCTTTGTGGCTCAGGAACAATCCAGAGTTCACCAACATGTAATAAAAGAGTGATAATCCAGATGTAAAATATATTTGGGTATTAACTGAAGAGCAAAAGTCTTGCTTGATATTGTCCCCATAGTAACATCTTTTCTCCATTGCTTTCAAGAGTTGAAGTACCTCAATTATATGCTTCTTTGGTTTTGCTTTGCTTTAATTTAGACGTGGCTTGCTTCAGACTGTCCTTCCCTTAGAATCATATCTGTGGAGTATGACACCCATTTGAGTGACTGGAAAGCAAAATGTCCTGTTGAGGCTCACAGGTAACAAATGTAGCATCTACAGTTTGGAGGTGGGGCAGGACATAGACCTGTAAAGCTGATCCTTGGAATCACCTAGTGTGAAAGAGTCAATTTAACTTCCTGTTGCTTTGAGAAATCAAATTAGGGAAAATATTAAGTATAGTCATAATATGCTTAAGTTTTTAGCCTCATGAATAACTACATGTGGCAATTTCATGAATTCTTACAGTCTGTTCTGCGTCATGCAAAGGGAGACACTAAATTATGCTATTAGTTAATGAAAATACAACACCAACTTCATATCTTAAGAGGAGTATTTTTTAAATTGACACAATGCTTCATAAGCACAGTGCAAAAACCCACTGTACTGTGGCTTTATACTCCTGATAAAATGAAGCATATATTTTCATAGAATCATTTAGGTTGGAAAAGACCCTTCAGATGATCAAGTACAGCCATTAATGCAGCGCTGCCAAGGCCACCATAAAACGATGTTCCTAAGTGCCACATCCACTTTTAAAAGCTTCAAGGAATGGGGACTCAAACACTTCCTGGGAAGCCTGATTCAGAGCTCTGCA
The DNA here is from genome assembly GCA_013399455.1 of Anthoscopus minutus. Taxonomy (NCBI): domain Eukaryota; kingdom Metazoa; phylum Chordata; class Aves; order Passeriformes; family Paridae; genus Anthoscopus; species Anthoscopus minutus. The sequence continues at coordinate 26,898 of VWYI01042653.1, read as the reverse complement.
ACCCTTTTGATGAAGAAATTTTTCCTAATTTCCAACCTAAACCTTCCAATGCACAACGTAAGGCTATTAACTGTCATTGTGTCACTGATTCCCTGGGAGAAGAAGCCAACCCTCACCCAGCTACAGTAAGGTCTTCCCTGGGCCTCCTTTCCTCCAGGCTAATTGATCCCAGTTCCTTCCACCTCTCCTCATAGGACTTGTGCTCCAGACCCTTCACTGGCTCCATTGCACTTCTCTGGACCTGATGTAGATCCTCAATGTCTTTGTGGTAGTGAGAGGTCCAAAACTCAAGGTACTGCCTCACCAATCCCTTCTCTAGTCCTGCTGGCCACGCTATTTTCGATACAAACCTACTTTTATTCAAAAAATATTGCTTTGATGATAAAATACGATAAGCGTATCTGATTGAGAGTGTAATTGCCCTTGCCAGAGGAATGGTGTTTTTACTGACTTTAAACAGGGTAGGTGAAAGGACCTACCACCAAAAGTGTTGAAAAATAAAAACACTTTGAGCCTGTAAAAGTTTTATTCTTGAATAGAATTTGGTAATTAAGTTTAGTGATCTTTAAATCAGAATCCTGCAAACATTTATGCAGATATTTAAGCATGTTACTAGTACTATGAATTTGACTTGTATACTGCAGCAGAGGCGTGTGCATGGCTGCATACAGGTTAAGAATCTGAAAATTAATGTTTTTTGTGCATGGAAGAAAATAATTCAACGTGTGTATAATAGACTGGGAACTTGGTAATTGTTCATTCCCTCCTCTCTCTGGCTATTTGAAAGATCAATGCAATTATTGCATTAAAGGAAACACATAAGCAGGGAGAAAATGAGGAACATGTGACTGTTAATGTACCTATCTGAAATTAGGCAGAAAAATGACAGTAAAAGAAACATGTAGATGGTTACCTGTGCAGGTCCAGAGAAGACTGGAACTGGCTTTAAGTTGCACCAGGGAAGGTTTAGATTGGGTGTTAGGAAGAAATTCTTCACAAAAACCATTGTCAAGCTCTGGAAGAGGTTGCCCAGGGACGTGGTTGAGTCCCAATCCCTGGAGATAATATATAAAGACAGGCAGATAAGTCTCTTAGGAGCGTGGGTTTGTGGGGAACTTGGCTGTCTACCTTGTGCTAACAATTGGACTCGATGGTTTTACAGGTCTTTTTAATAGAACTGATTTTATGATTTTAAGAAAATTCTTCTTGTGTCTGTCTGAAGTATGTTAAAAGAAACAAACATATATTTCCTCTTTTTTCTCTAAGATAACGTCCTTTTCATTACAGAATGGAAAATGATATTAACTGCTATTTATGGTCACCCAACCATAATATTTGATAATTTTATAATTTTATGTGGTTAATAATAAATGAAAGATATTGAAGATATTTTTCTTCAGGAATAATGAGGTCACAGTAGAAAAACAACCTGAGGTTTGCTCTTCAATGTACTGTCTCATTCACTGTTTCAAGAGTGAATTTTTATGTCTCTGCTAGCCTAGAGCGTACTGTTCAACTGAGAAGACACATTTGATTATTCTTTTCATATGTGTTATAAAGCAATTTCTAGTGAGAATGCTGAGGCCAATAGAGATGAAGTGAATTATTTTGCACTTACTCTGCACAGTGGTTGACCCATATCCTGATGTTTTCGTTACCCAAGGGCCTTCTGTGTTTGATTTTTGTTATACTGCAAGGAGTAATGTAAAGTGCAAATGGTGCACTTTCAAGCTTGGATTGGGCATTGGCACTGGTTCCATTTTGGTTCTACTGCAGATTGATTTTCAAACTTTAATGTGTAATTTTTCCTTCCCAGAGCTCAGTCTTCCCATTTATAAAATGGAATTATAAAATGGATTATTGTGCTTTCATACTATTCCAGTACAAAGCATTTGGAGATTATTGTCTGGAAAGTGTAACTGACATTAGTTGTGATTTTTTTAATGTACTGGTTGATCATGCACTTAGTTTTTAAATTTATGTACTTTGCTCCATATTTGTAGCATTGTTTAGCAAAGTATATGAGGTTTGTTCATATTGCAGGGTGTAAAGTTCATTATGTGTCGATGATGCTGCTTTCATAGAATAAAAAATGTTTTGCTACAATGTGTAAATTAAGCTATTTAAAACTCCATGAAACAACTTGTCAAGAAAACCAAAATGTTTGCTGTGCAAAATTAAAATTTAACTTTCTAGCAAGAGTGAGAAACTGAATTTAGCTCAATTCCCATTGTCCTTGTGAAGCCATCCTTAGAAAAGTTCTTGGCCTTTTTCAATGTAATAATTAAATCATTAATATTTGTTTACCTAATTCACTTTCATAAATGTGCAGCACTAAAATTCATTGTGTTTTAACATTGCCTTTTAACCTGTCATGCTCCATTATGCCTGCATTTGTTTTTTCTTTGCAGGAAGTCTATTGCTTTCAGGAGCAGTGAGCTGCTTGACAAGCTCAAAGCTGCTGGGATTGGAGACAGACCTCTGGTGTGGGTATCCCATAGCATGGGTGGTAAGCATGTTGCCTGTTTGATATAAAGCATTTATTTTCATTAAAGATTTCAGAATAAGCCATTAACCAAATTCAGGTAGAAATGCAATTATTCAGAATGGTTTATTTAAAAAATTGGCAAAGACCTAAAAATGAAGAACAGATTTCTACTTTCTTAATGCATTATTTTTAATAGCATACACATTTTGAAAGGTTTTTTTATTGCTGTTTGCTCTTACTGTGTTGATTTAAAAACTCAGTGAGTTGAAATTCATATAAATGGAAATTCAGAGGCAAAATTTTCTCCATGATCAGGCATATAGTAAATGTCATTAGCAACATATAAAGTAAATCAGAATTGAATTTGCATCATTCATTGACATTTTATATTGATGCCTCCTCAGGCATGGTTTGGGTTTTTTCAAGATAATCTTACATATTTGACAATCTAAGTACTAATCAACCAAGGCAAGAATATGGTTAGTTGCTTCATGGTTAATACAGCATGAATATTACTTCCTAATAATTTAAATCCCTGCATTAAGTCAGCTTCTGTTGGCAGGTCTTCTAGTCAAAAAGATGCTGGTGGATGCTTCCAAGAATCCAGAAATGAATAAAATTGTAAACAACACCAGAGGAATAATATTTTATAGTGTACCTCACCATGGTTCCCAGCTGGCTGAATATTCTATAAATGCCAGATATCTCCTCTTCCCGTCTGCAGAGGTTAAAGAGCTCAGCAAGGGTATGTTCACTTTGCTACCATCTAGCAACAGGAACTCTGCTAATCTGTTCTTGATGCTTTGGGTTTTTTCATTGTGCTGTCAGAAAAAGCTGGGTAAAAACAACAAACCTCCTTTTTACGTTTTGGGTTGTGTGTTGAATTATTGGAAGTAATTCTGAGTAGCTGTTTCATTTGATTGCAGAGGTGAGGGGAAAAGGGGGAATCAGAACAAATAGTTGCATATGCTAGTTGGAAAAAGGGATTACAAACAAAATACTACTCCTTTTACTGTCATAGTAATAAAAACATCTCAAGCAATGTAGTCTTGCCAGAAAAATGCTATAATCTTATAACACTGCAAAAATTATGTTGCTCTTCTCAGATTCTCCTGCCCTTAAAGAGCTGAATGATGACTTCTTGTCTTTTGCTAAAGACAAGAAATTTTCAGTGCTGAGTTTTGCAGAAACCCTACCAACACACATAGGCAGCATGATAAAACTGCATGTTGTACCTGTGGAGTCAGCAGGTAAGTGAGAAATAGCCATTTAATTTATTTAATTTGGTATATATTGATGATGAAGTCTTTCTCATCAGTAATGAGAAAGACTTCTTTTTCCATGGTTTCTATTTTTTCTATTAGGTTTTTTTACCATAATATTTATAATCCTATTATAGTGGGGGTGGTTTTGTTTAAACTTTTGACTGAACCTCTTTGCTGAGGTCAGAAGCAGCTACATTTAGATGTTATTATAGTGTTTGTTTGTTTTAATTTTTCTCAATGAAAGCAATATTTATTGAAAAAAAAAAGGGTAGACCCTGGTCTAATGTTGGAGTCCTTTCCTTTGGAATTATGACTAGTTGTGGTTTATCTTTGTATAGGTGGGCTGCTATAGAGTATCTGTAGATGCTTCTGCAAATTCCAGCTATTTTCTCCTTTAAAAAACTAAGAAAGAAAATTAGCAAACTGCTAATGGAAGGAAAAAGTCACAAAGCTGGTTTTCATTGTTAGGAATACTTTGCCTTCCACGTCTTGTGAACTTTAGCATTAGAGTTTGCCTCCTGAAGAGTTCCCTCCATCGTTTTGGCTTTTGTGGGAAAAGGGGAAACCAGACTTTTTTTCCCCTTGCTATTTTTAGTGTTTTCAACTTAGAAAATTGTTCTCTTATATTTTCAGTCGTTCTTTTGCACTACCCAAGGTATCTATAAAGCCAGAAAACATTGCTTTGTTAGATTTTAGATCAGGCTTTCCGCCAGCTAAATCCACTAGCTTGAGTGCGAGGTTAGATACTCTGAAAAAGGTAGACTAAACATCCCTTTGTTTCTAAGTAACTATTTAGTAGTATTTTGACATCATGTCCTCTTGAGCAGCAATGTTTTGTAAAAATGTTGCTGATGTAATTTTATTGGCAAGGACTGAAAAACTGGACTTTTCTTTTTGTTATTATGTAGCAAAATAAAGTTAAAAAGAGAGCAGAATAACAGAGCTTAAATGAGCACTGTGCACTTGTGATTTTGTAGCGTGTCTCTCCTCTTCTAGGGGTGATACCTAGTGCAGCACGTGAGTGCTCTTGAAAAACTTTGGAGGGCGCATGGCACTTCAGTAGCAGGCCACTCACCCTGTTCAAAACACAGCCTGATGAGCAGGAAGCTCCCTGTTTCTTGCATGTCTGCTTGGGCACGTGAAAGCAGAGCTTCATCCTGCTTTGGTGTAATTTTACATGGTTAAAGATATGGATGTCAAAATAGAGGATTTCTCTAGATAATGAGTCAATTGACAATAAACTCGAATGTGGCAGTCACAGCATCCTAACTGGAAAATTAGTAGTGATGGCTGTCAAGAAAAGAATAAATGCTATAATATGCCCAAAATCAGTAGCTGAAAATTGAATGTTTGTATTCTGCAATTAAGCAATGTAAATATTTCATTTACCTGGAAATGTGCATAGTGATTTGCAGCATATTTCAAGTTCTTTCTAGTCCAAATTTTAATATCCATGTCAAAGTATTTGTGTAAGGAATATGGGCAATTAGTGGTGATCAGATTCAAGATACCATGCATTAAACTACATCTCTGATTATATCAGCACTTAAACCTCAGTCAGGACTATGCTATCAGTAAATGAAGTTTTGTTTCAGCAAAGTTATCTGTATGGACAAGTAGACATTTGTGTATTTCAAACAAAGAGTAGAACTCTGTCCTAATGGTGTAGTTGTGCCAGTGTGGGTTTTGTGGCAGCATAGAGCTCTATCAGGCCATAACTGTGTGTACTGATGCTTTTAGCTCATGAAAAAATAATAACAAAGAGTCTTACTGAAGATAGGAGAAGTTGCTTTTGAGAGAGAAATTGCTAATGCAAGATGTTCTTTTCAGTCTAGGTCATCTTATGAACTCTGGTAGTTTTCTTTTTTTTTTTTCTTTTTCCTTTCCCAGACCTAGGAATTGGAGATCTTATTCCAGTGGATGTTAATCATCTAAATATTTGCAAGCCAAAGAAGAAGGATGCTTTCCTGTATCAACGTACACTGAAGTTCATTCAGGATGTTTTAGCCCAAGAACTGTGAGACTGAGGTTTTGCCATTCTTTCCTGCTTGTGTCCTGTGTTTGTTGTAACACAGAAACTTCTAACATTTGTTATGGGATCTGCAGAATTATAAGGGTGCTGTGTCAGTAGTATCTGCTGCTGAATAATTTCCTGTACATCTTGAACTGCAGACACCTGTCCAGTTTATTTTTCATAATACATTCAAATCAAATACATATTTGGCAGAAAGAAAGTGTGTGCCCAGGATACCTTCTTTTAACAAAAAAAAACCCCAAGCTTGCTTTGAAAGCAGGTAAATAAACACCTGGGATATAGTCTTCTAGAGAGGACTAGAAACAGTTAAATGAGGTGGTTATTTATTGTGTCAAAGGGGAGAAGCAGCGTGTGGTTACTGCAAAGTTTTGGTTTACTGTCCATATTAGGGTAGTCTGACTGGAGCCTGTAAAAATAGTATTCAAGTGAATGAAGGTGGCATTTTAGTCTAGTGGCCCAATTTTAGGAGGTTTTGTCATTTGCCTTTTCATTCAATAGATCACCCAGATTGATCAGCAGACGCAGCATCTGTTTTTCTGCATGAGAAAAAGAGAGAGACAGTTTGGTAGCCTGTCTTGCTTAGAAAATTGTTGTTGTTTTAGTCTGTTTGTATTAATGAAAACAAAAGCAAAGAAATATTCATCTTCTTGTATGTATCCCTCCTAATCTTAGCAATTTGTGAGATTGCTTTCCTTAGGACAGTGTGTATCTGGTCAGACAGGGCAGTTCTGTGCTTGTTCACACAAGCAATTGAAGATGTGTTTGATGGGCTCAGTTCTTCTGCTTTGCTCTTGGGACACACCAAGAAGTTGGAACATTCAAATCCCTGCTTCATGTTATTCATACAGAAGCTTTTCTGTAGCTGATTTTAAGAAGAGCACTGAAAATGCTCAAATGGAGCACAACAAATGTAGGCCCTGACAAGAAAACAAATGCTTAGGATTTGGAGCTGAGGTAGAAAAAAAGTAAAGCTGGGAAAAAATTCAGGTGATTGTAAGGCCTCACTGGAAATTGCCACAAGTGTTTTGGTTTCTTGGGGCTGAAATATATCTATTGGTGTAGATACAGAGAAAAACACTAGTGTCTTATTTGAGTTTTATGTTTATGTTTAGGATACCCTAACAGTACTGATGAGGAATCAGTATTTTTAGATTAAAAAAATGGCAGTGCATAGTCACTTTTTTGAAGTCTTAGATAGTTTGCACTGTAGTTAAACGCAGCCTCATGTTATTGCAGTCTCTGTACTTTCTTTCTTTACACCTGCATCCCTCTCTGAAAACAGATGTGGGCTGTGTAAGGCTGTAGTGCCTTTGCTGGCTGTTTGATAGATAAGGTCTGTATTGATCAGACTTGAGATGTCTCCTCACGCCACTCCTGTGAGATCGATCCAGTATTACTGCCCTTCAAATGATGGCTGTGAAAACTGCCAAGGAAGTTGGGGTGTACCTTGCAGTTCTGCATGGCCTTGGTGCTGTGGGCACTGCAGTCCTGCCAGGTCTTGAGAGCAGCCCAGGAGGACACTGCAGCTTAAAATACACTTCTGGAAATTGAGGGAGTTGCGCAGTAAAATTCAGAAGAGCAGTACAGAGACTGTACATTGCTACACTGGCAAAAAGAGCATTTCCCCCCCTAACTGAGAGGTAGGTAAGAACACTGCATGGCAGTATTTTATATAGAAAATGTAACAGAAATGTCCTGATTTCTAAAGAGCCTTATATTTTTTACGCTATGGTTTAGACTTCAGGGTGTAGATAACTAGTATACTTTGTATTCACAAAGTAGAGTATGTGGTATTCATGGTGAATAGACGAGACTTCTAATAATTGAATGCTTGTTTCATGTGACAGATCTGTTGGTTTTAATAAACTCATTTGGCTTACACAGATTCATATCAGTGACATTAAACATTAAGCTTAGTAAATGCATCTGTGTTTTGTAACTGGAATTCTTTTTGTAACTTTATTTATATATGTGTAACTTCTAAAACTAATATTTGGTGGGGGGTTGTTGGGCTTGGGGGTTTGGGTTTTATTTTTCTACAATATAATAATAAAATGTGATTTTAAAATGTCTTGGATATGTCACAAAGTGTATTAAAGATTGATGATCTGCCAGCTGAATACTCTGGACCATGTTCATTTTTGTTAAAGACCTGCAATATTTTTTAGTGATTGTCTTGTGCTGGGAGAATGTAACATTACCCTTTACTTGGGTAAGAGGCACAGTGCTGCGGGCAGCTGGCCAGGCATGTTTTGCCAAACTGAGCAGTTTGTCAGTTGTGCTTTTGGATTTTGCAGCAGTGCCTTCTAAAGCATGAACAGGCATTAGTTTGGGGGCCAGCAGGTTGGTGGCGTAGCATTCGCATTGGCTTCCCATCAGCAATTGGATGCTTTTATGCTTCCTGGTGTCACATTAATTGAGAGTAGTGTCTTTCTGTAAATTATCAGGTCTCAAACTATTCTTTTAATCCTATCCAGTAGCTCAGCTGCAGGTGTGGCAGGCAGGTTGGGTATGAGTTGTCTTAGATGATGTCTCATCTGCATTGTAGAATTCAAGAGTAAAATAGTGAGATGGGAAGGGAAGGCTAAAAGGGGTGGGTCAGTCCTTCTCTTGCCATTGTTGTCCAGTAGTCTGGTGTAACTGTGCTAGTGTTTCTAGCAGCAACAGCCTCCAAGAGTCAGAGTGAAAATTCTAACCAATGTTTTTGTTCTCTTTCTTTTGTTTGTTTCAGTGGTAACCCCCCTAAAATGCTAAATCAGGCAGTTGTTTTACCAAGGAGAACCACTTACCCACCCCAAACATGAATGTAGCAGAGCAACCAGGGTGCCTCCTGCAACCTGAAGCCGTAATACTGCAGGCCCTGGGCAAGCTCACGTGGTGTCTTGCCAAAGCCTCTCACACTGAAGAAGCAGACACTTGTAGACTTGTGTCTGGTAAATCATTCATACCTGACTTCACAGCTGCCAGCAACAATTTTTGCCAAGTGCTGGGTTCATGATCGGAAAAATGCCATGAGATAACCATTCCCTACAACCCACTATATGTCCCTGAAGACTGACAGCTGTCCCTGAGGACACTGATTTCCATTGATTATGTCCCAGTGAGGATGGGCAGCAGAGCTGAGAACAGAGCTGTGCTGTGGTTTCCCTGGTTGTGGACATCAGGTAATAAGGGTTCAGGTTACTTGGCCTCTTTTCACATGATGATGCCTGGCTTAATGACAAATGAGAAGGAAGGAATCACGGTCTCCTGCAGTCTGAGTTTTCTGTAGTGATTTCCCAAACATGGAGCAAGTCTGGCCGTGCTTTGCTTCCTCTGACCATTGAAACTAGAATCAGGTGACAAGCAGGTCACAAGCTCCTGCTTCTGAGAAAACACTTGGCTGGGACATTGGGCACCGGTGTGGAAGGTAATTTATTGAGACAGGAGATTCCTCATCCTGTGCTGTAACCTTTTCAGCTGGACTGTCTGTCCCCTTCTCTTGATTTGCTGAGGCTGAGCAATATCTGCTGTCACTGATAGCATAAACCAGTGAACTGCCGGGATTCATCCTTCAGCGGGCAGCTTGCCACAGACACAAGATAGAATGCTAAAGGCCACATCCGTCTCTTATTCAAGGAGAGTAATAAAGCAGATTTTATTTGACTTGTATAAATCCAGTTTAATTGGCTTTCCTGCTAACACTTTCATTAACATGTAAATTAGCTGTCCTAGAGCTGTTAATTATCTTTGCAGAAAATGTTGGATGTGGTCATATACCGTACTCTTTCTTTTTTACTGCTAATGTTTTATACTGAGATGTGCCCATAAATCTTCACTGTATTTTTTTTAAGAGGAGGACTGAGAGGCAAAGGCTTTGTGTCATCTTATAGGGAAACGAGTCTCTTATATTATTCACCAGCCTGCAACCACGTTAAACCGACACTCAGACGAGAAGCTTAGCACTGGGCTTTATGGGCTTGGCCTTTGAAGGTTCTGGGGATTTTTTTTAAGTGTCTGGCAAACGAGAGAGCAGAGGAGGATGACAGATGCTCAGAGGCACCATCCTCTCTTACAGGATGTCTTGTGTTCAAAATTTGGCAGTGGCAGAGAAACAGGTAGGCATTGTGAGGAAGAAAATGGCTGAATTCCCAGTTTTCAGGAAGCTCAGAACAAGCCAATTAATTTTCCTATGGAAAAAGGAAAAAACTTTTTAAATACATCTTAAAACTGTTTTTGAAAAATACTTGTTTTTTTCAGCTTCACCACCTGCTTAAAAATGTTCTCCTTCCTTTAATAATGAAAGATCTTGTTGCTTCTCTTAACAAGTTAGCATGACAAGTTGCAATCTGGTTATTAGCTGCCTGCTTTGCACAAATGGCATCTATCGTCTGCAGTTCTACCCCACAGGCAAGGCAAATAGGACCAGCCCATTCCTCATCTGCACTGCGGAAATGGAAGACTGACATGGCATTTGCTTATGAAGACACAGAGTGGGAACAGGGATACACTACTTAATTGCTAAACTGCTTTTAGCATAAGACATGCCTAAGCCAATACCTGTAGCATCAGCTGGTCTCAACCATTCCCCTTGTTTCCCCAGGATCTTCACAGACAATGCACAAGGTGCCTGTAGCATTTTTTTGCAGTGAAATAGCATGTGGAAAACTACACACCCTCTTCAAAGTATGCTGTTGGACATGGGCTTGGGAAGAAAAGCCAGGGTGAGTTTTGGAAACTTGCAGCAAAGCAATACCAGTGTTACTGCTATTGTTATACCGATGTACATTCCCCCTTTGGATGTTCATTCCAGAATAACTGTGGCAGCCTAATTCTTCAAAGTAAGGATGCTTTATTTCAAATAGAAATTGATTAAAATATACATTTCACAGGAAAATGTTTTTCTTAATGTCTTTTTTTCCATACATTGTTACATGTTCTTACATAGGATTTGTACCTGAAATGAAATAAAACATCTTAAGATAGATTAATAAAAAGAAATAACTTAGAATAAGGAAGTTTTCAAATGAACTGTAGGTAATGTTAGGTTGTATGTACTCTATATACTTCCCTCCAGGGGCCGTATCTTTAAACATGAAAATGAAATGTAGCATGGACAGATGATCTATTTCATTAAATAAAAAAAGATTTATTTTTTATCTTGCATCATAATTATGATTTCTTTTGGAACACTATGGGTGCAAAATCTTACAAGTCTAAATCAGTATTTGTTTTCATTAAGGTATTTTTGTTTTGTTCTAAGACGAGCAGTTTGTTGAACCCTTCTGCCACTGCACTGCTGTCTTCATCATCACTAAATGTAACCCAGTGACTGAAATCTTTCAGATTGGGGTGATTTAAATTTTCTGAAGTGTGTGCTGAAGAAGTAGCTGATGGTGTCTGTATGGAAAGAGGGAAGGAAGAATGCATGTCCAGGTCCAGAAGGTTAGTGTTCTCTGGAAGGGAGCTGATATCCAGTCGTTGAGGATGCTGGCCTGCTGCTGCAGAAGGGCACCCCTGCAGCTTTGCCATCAGTTCTGCAGCACTTGGTGCCAAGGGCCGAGCTGTGCTGTTTTCTGGGCCGGCAGAGGCCGTGGGACCCAAGCAAGCAGGGCCATGAGTCTGGGGGCAGAACCCAGGGTTGTTGTTGTTGGAGTTGAACAGTGACCCACTAAAAAAGGGGCTGTCACTGTTCTGGAGAACTTGGAGATGAAAAGCTGCAGGAGCCGACTTCTTTCTTCGTGGGGGCACCTTTGGGGCAAAGGGAGCGTTCTGGGGAGGTAGTACAATGGCCTCAGCTGTGCTTGCTGACTGGGGCTGCCTTTCACTGCTCCCCCTGCTCTCCTGAGGCTTCCTAGCTTGTGTTCTGGGTTTAGGGACCGGAGTGATCTTGGTTGGTCTAAGAATAGCTCCAGCTTCTAGATGGGGCTCTAGCAAGCCAAAAGGAGACTGTGCTGTCTGTTGGTCGAATTGGTCTTCTGGAGACATGGCCTGAGAAGGAAATGGAAGAAGAAATGTGAGAACAAAAAGGGACCTTAAACTCTGAGTCACTAATGGTGCAAGTCTAATTGACAGTGTTACTAAGAAAAGCTGGCAGTCCTGGAAGAAAAAAAAGCAGTACAAAGAGGAGTACGTTCTCCACGGTACCTGTGGGCTCTGGGCTCATGCATTGTGCCTTGTACTCATCTTCAGAGAGTTCGTGAAGGCCCAGGACCCTACAGCCTCTTCACTCACAGCTCTTTCTGACCATCTCCCTTTTCAGGTTAGGATTTTGCTCTAGGCCAAATTAACACAGATCTGAGAAGTTATTTATTTGTTACATCTCTCTGGTGACTAATATTTCTTAAGTAAGATTGCATAGGGAGGCCCATGCCTTTAGGTGTACCTTATTTGGATAGGTAAGGTTGAAGGAGAATTATCTTAAGCTTATGCAATAAATGCATTAAGGGCTCTGTCCTGCCTCACTGATGCTGGCAACTGAAGGTAAACTAAGCTCTCAAAGTCCAGTCCAGCATACATCCACCATTTAAAAGTATATAAATAACAAGCCCAGCTCAGTCTAGGAGGGCAAGGACTGCTTCAGATTTCTCACACTTCATGTGATTGAATGAAAGCACAAAGCACTTACATTCTTTATTACTCTTGCATAGTATTAAAAGAATGTACAGTCTTTTTCATGCAGGCAAAATATTTACTAAGTATCTCATGCTGGGCATATCCCTTGCCACTTCTTCCTATATGCTGTTAACTGCTTATGTTTGGCTATGGTAGAGGGAGATTGGGTAGAGGTTTTCTAGTGCACAACTCCCATCTGACCTCCCTCAGATGGAAGAAGGAGTGGAATTCCAGGTCAGAGTCAAACTGAAATAGATCTATTCCTGCAGAAGCTGTCACATAACTAACACCAAAATAGCAATCCCTTTCAACGCTTTTCAAGAGTGACCTGGGAATGGTGACAACTTAAACAAAACAAACTGACCACTCCTTGGCATAGACTGTGCTGTCTGGGTTGGGTTTTTTGGTGAATCTGCTAAGTAAAGATAGCACAAAGTCCATTATAGAGAAGAGGTGAATGCTTTTACCAAAGGAAGGTAAGGCAGGAGCCCTAAGAATTTAGAAGAGAGTATCCTTAGCAGAGATTCTGTAAAAGGAAGAATATAAAAGGCAGGAGCCCTAAGAATTTAGAAGAGAGTATCCTTAGCAGAGATTCTGTAAAAGGAAGAATATAAAAGGTTATATTTGTCTTTCTCTTGTACTCAAATTGCTTTTCAAATTAGATAAGCATTTTAGCAACTCTAGAGGTTAACTACTGTCTCCATGGTAGAGACCTGACATATATTAAAACCTGAACATCTACAGCTTCGTATTTTTGAGAACATGAACTCTTGAGCAGAGTCCCGGATTCAAACTGAAAGGTCGAATCACATTACAAGGTGTGCAAGAAAAGGACACAGGACACAGAACTGATGAAGAAGCAGCTGCCTCAAATCTTTACAGAGCAAACCACTCATGGTCAAAAGTAGAAACTGTGATAAAGAACAAATGAGTCTTAAATCCTGACAGTGTTTAGACAAACCAGAACAAAAACAAGAGAACTGACAATTAGAAAAGCTGAAGATGGCTCTCCTTCTGATCTTTCTTGTATTTTTATGCCTTAGTGACTGTAATACACAAAATTATGCCAGCACCTGCTGACATGACAGAACTTCCTGCAAAAAACAACCAGCCCACCCCCCCATCATTCACACTATGTAATGGAAGCTGGATGCATTTTGCTGCAGCTCTTACATTTTCCACCTTGACTCCGGTCCTTTGCAGGGGCACTGGCTTCTTTGGAGTTGGAACTTTGGGTGGTGGACGATGAGGCATGGGCACCGCTCCTGCCTGTAACCCTTGAAATGATGCTGACTTTGTGATGCTGGGAAGAGCCTCAGGTTTGGAGGAAATCTGGTTTCTGGTTGGAATAGGCTTTACTGCATCTTCCTGTACTCCTGAAAAGCAAAACCAAATGTGGCATCTTGGCCTGAACAGAACATGGATTCAAGATAATTTCTTTCAAAACCATGTTTCCCAAAATGTTCATGCTTATAAGGCCAACTCAAGAAGATAGGTTTTGGAACTATGCACAGACCTTTGCATTCCTGTAACATCTGTAGAGGTTGTTAGGGAAAAACTTCCCTGTCTGAAATAATTTCATGCCAAACCAGCAGTGCTGTGCCACCATTTGATCAAGTGGACAAAACACTGGCTGGAGGTTCAGGAGTACTGGGCTCAAGGTCTGAGTGTCTTTTGCCATTATCTGGAAAATCAAGTTAATGATACCAAGTGTATCTTGTAGGGTACTTTGGAGAGATCTGAAAATGCCAACTGGTGGTAAGGTACAAGGGACTGGAAGTGATGCTGGCCAAACTAGTTTTCTTACCCACACCAAATAAATGTGGATTTCCAAATCAATGGAGAGTAAATCTGATTTCAGAATGAAATTAACAACACTGACAAACAAACATCAAGATGCCTTTATGATATTTCTAAATAAATGGGATTATTCCAGACTGTATTCATTCTATGTATAAATGAAAAGGGATGGTTTTCTCCTAAGCTGAGACCCTTGCAAACTCAGGTAGTAATTTTCATTCATACAGCATCAGCAGAAAGACTGCATACAACCCTGGAGGGTACATTCACCATACCTAAGCTAGTTTTGTGCTCTAACTTGCCCTTCCAAGAAGCTCTCTTCTCCAGGGACTACACAGAGAGCCTAAACACAGAGTAGCCTTTTAGCTTAACTATTCAAGCTGAAGTAGTACAAGCTTTTATCTAGGTTACAGCTATACTTGCTGTCCAAAATTGAACAGAATCAAGGTTATTTCTCCTAGAGCTGCATTTGCTTTGTAGTTCTACTTAGAATAGTGAGCATTCAGTAAATGGGGCAGCAAATATCCTTTAGGCAACACAGCTAACACAGGCACCATTCACTTAGTAAAATCCCACCTTCATATTTTAATTTATCTGACTAAATCTGGACATAAATAACCCTAGGTTCTCCTAGTAGCAGGTTCCACAACAAAATATAAAATTTCAATCATCTTGAGAAAAAGGTTAATATTATCAGAACTGACAGAGAATACCACATATGATTTTGCAAGAATGTGTTCAGGTGAAATTCTCTATAGGAATATGTGCATCTGGGCTATAGTGAGATGAATACACCTACAGTTTTCTCTATTTAAAGATTTTTTTAAAGTCGGTTAGAAATCTGTGCTTACCACCTTTGGCCTCCATAAGACATCTAATAGCTTCTTCTGCTTCCTCAGCTGTGGTGGTTTTGATCTGCTTGACGTTGTAAGGTTTGCTTATTCCAGTCCGGACTTTGGGCTTTAAAAAAACAAAGGAGAACAAGTCATCTTGAGAGAACTGATTTTTCTTGTACACCTTTAATTTTACAGCTAAGCTTGTACGTCTGTGAGATTCTGTTCTTGCAAGTGGTTATTCAGTGATCTACAAATACTAAAGAAATGGGAATCTTTTAGCAAATTATGCATCTTTGCTGCCAGCTGACAGAAGGCCAGTGCCTGGGTGCCATAGCTAATCCCTTAGCCATCCCTTGTTTAATGCATTAGGGTCTTCATCCAGCAAGATAGAAGTGGGGAGGCATTTCCACACTTTGGTCTTTGTCTCCTCAGGGGACTAACAGCCTTGCTGGCAGTGGTCAAGACTTTTTCTGTATTCCAGGCACTAGCATGGCCCTCCAAAACAGAGGTGAAAAAAGAATTAAACAATACAATGATGGTGTTAAAAATTCAAGTTAGCATCTGTCAGAAAGCACCAACAGTGCTCTGGTCTTACACCATTCATTCTCTCTCCCTCTTTGGCCTTCCTAACTCCAGTTAATTTATTAACATTTTTCTGCTGCCTAACAAGGCCTACAGTTTAGTGTTACAGTACAAGAAGTTATCTTGGTATTTTCAGCACAGACATGTGATGGACTTCCTTCCTTGTATGACAGGTGCATCCTGTACATGATTCTCAGTGTGGATGGAGGGGATCAGGACAGTGCCAAGGGGCCATGCTGAGCAGCAGGACTCACTGGCTGCTGAGGGGCCCCGGGAAGCAGCTTTGCTGTTGCCAGGATGGAGCAGGTGGAATGGCTTCCTGGAGAGAGAGAACCATCTGAGGGGGACTTTTTGCCTGATGTTCCAGCTAGAAGAGGAATAAAAAATGGCTTTTTACATTCAAGAGCTGGTACAAAATTTTATCTGCAACGGAGCAAAACCAATGTGCATACCATCACCCTCTAAAAATCTTGAACTGTTTCAGGAAGCAGTTTTGTAGTTGGTCTTTCTTTCATTTAATTAATTACATAACCTCAGCTGAGCGTTAACATTGCTTTCTAGGCACAGAAATACAGATATGAGTGTTGGCACTTCTGTGCAACAGACTCAAAAATGAATGGGAATAATCCTAAAGAGCTCATCTTCTATGAGGAAGATAGAGCACCACAGAACTTCTAATTTAAGTCTGGAAAATGTACACAAAAGAGAGAATTTTGGGCTGCGAGAAAAACATGATGTATAGCTTGTCTAATACAGGAGGCAAAGATGATTATGGCTCATCTAGCAATCAGCTTTGATCCAGAAGTAGTGATAAAAACAGGAGCAGCACAGCTCTGCATGGCATCTCAGGGGGCCAGAGCTTAGGTAAAAAGCATAATTTATTTCCCTATGTGCCTCACTGAAAATTATAATCCACTTTGCATTTCTTTTATAAACACAAGAATTGCTCGCAAAGAAGGAAAGGACAAAACCCATCCAGAATAATTATTTTGTCAAAGGTTTTTAAAATTCTGATTACAATATATTCAGAATCCAAAAAACTGCATGAAAATACTCAGTGACTTCAGAACTCAGCAGACATAAATACCAATATCTTTATTGCCACAAAGTGGCTGCTCAACTCGCTAACCTGAGTGGCGAGCTAGTATGAAACACATGGGCTATTCTATCCTTACTAAAGACATTTTTTTGTGAAGTAGCTGTCATCCTGAAGACAAACTTCTCCTGTTACCAATGGCAGTAATACTCAGGCTGAAACAGGCTGGGAAGCAAGTACAGGTCCCTAGACAACTTGACATTTCAGAACAAGATATTACTTTCTTTGTCACCCAGACATGGCAGGCAAAAACTGTTCAGCTGGGGTCAACACCACATTAAACAAAGTTCAACTCACCAGGAGGGGGAGGCCTCTGTGGTGGCTGAAGTGGCCGAGGCCTTGTAGGAATAGACAGAGACCTGCTTGGAATCTGGCGGCTGCATTCCCCACCTGCCTCCAGCTCCTGCTTCAAATCAACCAGGTCTGCATCGTCTAGGGACATTTTAGAAAGTGTCTGTGTTAGATACACACAGATCACTATGATTAGATACCATAGATCACACTGGGTGAGGTGCTCCAGATCTGAGAGGTCAGAGGAGAGGTGACTATGCCTCAACCAGGTGTCTCAGCAGCACAACAGCTCCATTCATATTTTTTGCTCTTCTCCAGTGTCTGCCTGCTCCCACTGTAGGAAACATTTAGCCTTTTGTCAAACGCTTCTTTATCTCTCTCTGTCCCTTTCCACCATTTATGAGTTGTTTGCACCAACACAAAGAATGCCTGCATCTGATTACAGGATTACTGGGCACATCGTTGGATTCTGAGATTTTCACAGCCAGACTTAGTGGCAACCTGCTCCCACTCAAACTGTCATGGCTACTCATGGCAAATTCCTTGCTTTCCATCTCAAACACAATAATTCCATTTGAGGATTAGACACCTTTTCTTGCACAGGAGAACTGTTTTTATACCGGAGAAAAATCTCTGCTTTCCAGCATCATCTCCTAACAGGTACAGCTGCCTCAATCTGATGGCTCTTGGCTGCACCTTACATCACTAACTAATCACTCAGTCTTTCATCCCATCTAAGCCCTTCTGACAGCTGGAGAGGAGAGAAGTATGGATTGCTTTATTCTCCCTCATCTGCTATAGTGAGGACTTTTGTATCAGTGCTCTCACCCTGCCATGGCTATCCAGCTACGCAGTGCTTGTTCTTTAGAGCTCCAAGATTCACTGGAGTTAGTTTTGTCCCTATTGTTTTGCAAGGGAGATAGGGAAGGAATTATGCAGCAGCAGCCTCTTGCACTTCAGGCATTTGTAAACAAGTTCTTGTTTTTCAGAAAGCTGTGCTCTGCAGGGAATCACGAGCTGCCTCACAGCTTCCTGCTCCCACTCAGCAGCAGATGGCAGCCACAGAGACAGAGCCTGTGGTCTGCCCAGCCTGCCCTCCCCGTGCTCTCTGCATTTTCAGCACTTCTAAGATGCAGATATGGGCTCATCAGTAGGACCCAAGGAGTCATGCAGGGACCTGGAGCCATGGTTTGAAATTCTGGCAGTAAAACTGACCACAACAAAAGCCAGCCATTACCACTCAATTCCATCCCTGAAAGGCTGCTGGCACGGACATCAGTTTCATGAAGCTGTGCCCTTCCCTGACCTCAGAAACACATAAATGCTATTGTGCCTGTCACTGTTTTCCATCTGTGTCTACCACCAGCTACACAGTCATCATACCTTCAATTAGGAGTTACTCAGGCAGAATTGGAAGCTTATGGAGGAATCTGAAATTGCAGACACTAAGATTAATTGAATATATCATATTTTGAGTTATGTGAGATCGTGACCCCACTCTGATCTCCTTCAAACTATACTCCATAACCTCTATTTACTTTGTGATATTTTTTGTGGAGAAGAGTTAGTCTGAGTGACAAGACTCACTGCAATTCTCTGTGGCTTAATGAATCATCACACAGTAGGCCAGAGGTGCTTGGAGGGCAAGGCACCCTATAATAGAAAGTGATTGACTTCACAGTATTTAATAATGACTGATTACTCCTTGAGTCAGGGAGAGGCTTTTGGATCTGGCCACACTGAACCCAGCCTAGAATTCAAGGTGAGAAAGAAAGCCATAAATCACTCTGTTTGGAAAATCTGTCTGTGTAAATGTACAAATTTCATTCAATATTTTTGAACTCTACTTCTGACTCAACCTTTGAAGGTATTATAAGTTTTCACTTTTATGTCAAAAGACAAAGCACTTCTGAGAGAGTGCAGAATGATGGCTGTCACAATGAAGTGTTTAATACATATCCCAGCCTGTCAATGCTTGGCCATTGAAGCTTGTCCTGATCACATCCCATTGTGAAACCACAAGTGGCTTGGCTAGTTCTTGCTGCAGTTTTTATCAGTTTTCTATCCACAGCTTTATGTTCTTTTTACCAAGTCACTCCACAATAATGTGCAAATGAGCCAGGTAACTGAGGAAAAAGGTAACACATTTATGAAGAACCTAAAGAATGATTTATAGATATATATATATATTTATCTATGATTTATATATATATATATATAATATATATATTCTATGAACCTTGACTCCTTCAGAAATAAATCAAATGGGAACAAAGGAAAAGCTTCAGGCTTCTGAAGTAATTTGAACAAAACAATCTCTCAAGCTTATAGCTGACTGCCCTGCGACTGCTAGTGCTCAAAGGATATAGTTGAGCCCATCACTGGATCAACAGGATCTTTTTGGTTTGATTTTGCTTTGGCCCTCACCAATAAGAAAATAGCATGCAATTTTTTTGGTAGTATGTTCTGTTGCCAAACAGCATCAAATGGATAAAAAGATTTTATTTCCCCTGGCTAGAAAAGGAAAACCAGCATTTTTCAGCTCTCCTGTCTTGCCCTGGCCAAAAGAGAAGGAGAAGTTTCATCATTTGTATTGCTGTTATGCCTGAGGACCTCAGTAACAGTCACTAACTCAAGGGGAGTTGAGAATGAATAGGTACTACAGGACAACCTAGAATGGAAATATAAATGAAGAGAGAAATGCATACAACAGGAGAACAAACAACAATCCTTCACGTCTTACCTTCAGGAAGGTGGATACTTTACCTTTATACTGGTGGGAGGATTGTCCAGATTTGTTTGAAAGAGCTGCGGATGTGCAGTGTCCAGGGCACTCGGGCATATCTTCTGCTGTGTCTGCTACTAGGTGTTGACACAAAGCATCCTCTAAATAATCATCTTCATCCTCTATATCACCTAGATTAAAATATTAGATAATGAAGAAGTAATGAGCAGATTCATTCTCTGTTTCTCTGCACTACCAATTAATTAATCAATCTATGCTATCAGTTAATTTAATATATAGTCTGGGCAAGATTCTTGTGTAATCACCCCATGTATTTCATTACAGTCTGTCTTTACAGACAGCTGTACCAAACATTGAATTTGCTAACACATAACACCAAACTGATGGGATGATCTAAGTAACAGTTCCATGCCCAGGCAGAGTCAGGTCCTGGCTTTAATTGCAGTTGTATTTTTAAGAAGTGTGGCTTCATTACAAATTAAGGTGCCGCTGACACTCGTACTCTACCTTCTCGGTACAACCAGTCAGCAAAGTGATTTCTCACTACTTAGCTCAGAAACATGTTGCTTACCTTCTGACTCATAGTCCAAACTTGAGAAGTCAAAATTTTCTTCCAAAAGATGGGAGTTTGCTGTGGGGGACATGGGGACAATGCTGTCTCGTTTTCGAGCAATTTCCTCCTGAAGGCCCTTTAGCCAGTCCTTAGTCTTGGGCTGGATCCTCACTGTTCTGCCTCTAACCTAAGCACAGAAATAATTGTTTCCCTTTGCCAAGAGCCCTCACAAAATGAGAATGCTTGAACAGAATAAGCAAGTGCTGCCACTCTGTTCATAATCACACAGATCACAAATTCTGAGTTGGAAGGGACCCAGAAAGATAACATCAAGTCCAGCTATTACGGGAATGGCCTGTGCAGGCATTGAACCCAGGACCCCGATGTTATTAGCACCATGCTCTGACCAAGTTGTACAACTGCTTCAGAAATTGATTTGACTAAACTCCACTTCAGCAGCCAAATGGAAAGGCAACACACTTCTTACCCTCATAACCATGTTTTCAGACTGCAACAACATTCTTAAAAGAAAATGAGCTTCACAGTTCAAAAGCACTGCTGCTGCATTTGGGAAATACTGGAGAAATAGGTCAAACATCAAATATCATCAAAATGACACTGGATTAGCAATACTGGCATGGAAGGGTGCCATTTTTAAGTCAGCAGCTTTAAAACGCACAAGAATTTTGTACCTGCTGCCACCAGTAAGGAGACTCTGAGCAGAAAATCTCACATATGGAAGGTGTGTTTTCAAACAGATTAAGACTTCAGCTGCTTATGTGTGTTGCTCTATGACTTTTGGGGTGAAATGCAGAGAAACCAGCAGCTTTGACCGAAAGATCAGTTTGAAAAGTTCCCAACTCAGAATGCCAGCAGCTTCACATACTGTGTGCATATAATTGTGTTTTAGTCTGTGCTATAAATTACATCAATGGCAGGAGTCAAATTAAACATAAAACTGCAAATATGAAAGGATAACGAGAGTTAAATCCTTTACTCCAGTATTAAGTTTACAGGGCAGCTCCACAAACAATTTTTTCAACAGGGGGTTGATGATTTGTAGAGTGTGTGTGTGGGAAGGAAAAACAGGGGATGGGAAGGTAAATGCCTACTGCTAATGCTGGATTTACCACAGAAGCCAGTGAATCATGTTGTTACAGCTTAGCAGAAGGATTTGATACACTGAGGAAACAAAAAAATCTCCAAACCACAATCTTGAGGATATTTGGCAACAGTATAAAGTCACACAAAATGTCAGGAGAACTGCTTCAAGTAGCCACAACCATAACCAAGTCCACGTGTTCTGCAGTGGTGTTAGAGGCCAGATCCTAAGCACTGCTTGGGATCCATGAAAAGTCACCTCATTTCATCCTGAAACTAAAATACTGCATTAATAGCCTCATCAGATGCAATAGTTAAGGACTTCATGAGCACTAACTTTCTCTGAAATAATGCTACTTGATTAAGGTAGAAACTCAAGTACCTCATTCTAAGCAACCATTTTTGAGAAATTTGTTATGAAGTTATTATGATAGGTTAGAGAAAGTCTTACTTTGGCACCATCTATATCCATAACACGAAGAGCTGACTTGCTGTCTGCAAATGTCACCAGCATTTGACCTCCACAGATCCTAGTGAAAAAAGGTAGAAGAGAAAAACCACTTTATTTCACCATTGAATAAAACCCTTCAAAGGCTAGCAAGATAGAAAACTACCATACAGATCTGTATGCAGGATACAGATGCAGTGCTATGCATTTGGTTTTAATTGTATTTTCCCTCACAATTCTATTTTTTTGAGGAGAAGCAGGTGATCTATGAATCCCAGCTGGGCTCCTCTTCTTTCCAATCTTCCCTTGTGTGAACTCAGCACCCTGCCATTTTTTGGATCATCCCCGGAACAGCAGGACAAACATCTCAGTAGCTGTTGACAGGATACCCTGTCCAATGTCTACACTGCCTCTGGACTAACTTCCGTGGTTCTGCATATCCTTCACCTCAGAAGACATGTGATGTTCCTGAAGACTAATGTTCCACCAAGATCTAAAGCAAGTAAAAACAAAATAAACCAAGAACTATCCACCAAAACATGTTCTTCTCTAGCTCCTTTTCTTCACAAGCAAGATGGTGCTGCTTTTCCTGCATAGCTGCTTTTGAACCCTCAGCTTATATTGGTGCTTTGTAAAACAGTACCACAACACATCATTGTCAGCTTTCTCCACTAACAAATGAATCTAAAAACCACAAGTTTCTGGTAGTGTTTACCAGAGGTCAACTGTTAGGTCTTTTGCCTGTATTTCTCAAAACAGAAGTCTCACAGCTGTGCTGGAGCCCTGTAGAGAATCAATCAGAATGAAATTTAGCTGCTCTGCCAGAAGGAATCATACACTCCCTCTCAAACCCAGTGGGTGATAGCTCTGCAAGAAGCTGTACTGTTAACAAACAAGCAAAATTACCCCCAACAGGAAGGAGAGACAGTCAGGAAATCCTGTCAAGTGTAAAAGAGTGGTGGAAGAGAGCAGATTCCTGCAGAGGAGGTGTAGCAGGGCCCGAGGATCCACCAGAAGCAGTAATGCTTGGAAGTGAGGCTGGAATCTAAAGATGATGATTTACATCAAAGTCTCTGCTTTATGGTGTTGTAGGGAATAAAATTCTCTTCCACTCAGACAAGAGAGCTGTTAGGTAATTTGCTGTTAGGCAAAAGGTTGTTGAGAGCTATAAGATATTCAAAACACTTGCATTCAATTTCTAATGAAGAAAGTGCAGTACAGGAATTCTACATACTTCCTTCCAATACGAAGTTAACAGTCAAGACAAAAGGGATCTTCTTGTCTGAGGTTTTTAATAGATGCCATGTCATTTCAGATCCCAAACTCACCTGACCAGAACAACAGTGCCATAATCCTCAAACATCTGCATAAGCTCTGTACGCAAGTCTTCAGGAAACTCATTTTTCTCTCCAGGTGTTGGTGATAGCAGATTTACCACCACTGTGGCATCCAGTGGTCCCTGGAAAGATGACACTTCTCGGAAAACACTGTCACGGGCAGCTTCATTAACTTCCTGAACTTCCACTTCTACAATAGCTAACACTGGCCTACACAAAGCAAAAGAAAAATACTTATTTAAAAGTAAGAAATGCTTATATAAAAATTAAAATCTGTATAAAATTAAAATCAATATAAAGAAGGACAGGTAAACTTCACTTTTTCCTGCAGTGGTCAACATCATGCATGAGCACCATTAATTGTATTTCCCAGTCCTGCATTAGCTGAATGTAACAGTGAAGAGACACCATCAGTGAATTTAAATAACAATTGCATGTAGCACTTATGGCAAACCTACAGACCAAAAATACCAGGATAGTTCATTCATTATCAAAAACAGCTGTGGCCCCAAACATCTATAAATCAGGATGGAAATATATTATTTTCTGTTAGACAAGGCCACATTTTTTCTTCCAAAAACTAAGGACATAGTATTCTAGATCTATAACGTTGTCATGCAGCAAATATGTGCCAATTCTTTACACTATAAGCAGCCAACACTGCAAACTTGCTTCTTGAGCTATTTCTTACAAATTACTTCTCTATGTGTTATATATGAATAAAATTGAGAGAGCTGTCTGAAACTCATCTTAGTGGGTGCAATCCACATTCTCAGATTTTCACCTGCATATGCACACAGAGCAGTGACTGGGATGGGTGCTCTTACAACGGTGTCAAAATTGCTGCCTTCTACTTGCAATAGACCTGGCTCTTGAATACACATTACCAGAATATATGAAAGCAACAATAGCAGGGCTAGAAAGGGATAAGAAAGGGGAAAAATGTATAGGAAGCATTAACTATTTCCATAAGCATTGTGACTCATAATGCATTTCCATATGTTGCAAAGATACAGCTATGCCCTTTTTCTAGCACAAATCTCAGGAAAGCAAATCTGCTGACTGTAATTAAAAAGCAGCTTTTGGAGTCAAGTTTGCTGAAATAGAAAACCATGTATAACAGTCATATTCCACAGATTGCATCCTCAGGGTCCTATATAATGAGAGCAGCAGCTCCACTGTGCTTCGCAGAACACAGCAATGTCAGAGCCTTGACACAGAAATTGATTGCTAGAGACATGCTCTTCCACTGCTAGAGGAATACAGAACAGTCTTGGCATGCAAGAGCACTATCAGAAGCACACAGACAGCTACTGGGCGGTCACTGAGTGCTGCTAGGGGGAACAATATTGCAGCACTTCCACAAAGCATGCAAGGGGTGAGACAAATATTCTGAACGTGAGGAATCTCTCAAAGTGTATTTATTACAGAATTTGTTTCTCAGAAGTGGAGCAGAGAACAAGTTTATCAAAGATAGGTCATTCATATCCCTAAAGAGAAGTTAATGATACAGACCAACCAGAAACACTGAACTTTGGTTTTTCTACCTTCTCTCATTTCCATTTTTAAAGGAGGCACAGAAGCCTCACACTTGAGTACTGTGAAGAGGCCAAACTTGTCCCTGCATTGCCTGGCTTACACCTCTTCAGGCCACACAGTCCCAACCTCCTCCTTGACTGCAGCAAGCTGAGTGGAAATACACCAGAGCAGCTTCCTTAGATACCAGAGCTTTTCCAAAACCAAGCAACAGAAAGCTCTTGCTGCAACCACTATGGCAGGAAAAATAAATACATGACTGTAGATACTTGCCACTCTGGTATAAAACTCACTATGTGAGGAAAGAACCCATCAAGCAGATTCTGAACAGAGAATAAGGGTGCAATTTCTGTTTTAATCAGACTTGGTTGCTTACTCTGAAGGTGTAATTCAGCATGACACATTTTGACCTCTCTCTGATTGTTTAGTTACCTGTGGTCAGATGCTTGCAGCTCTGCTCTCCCGTAGTACATCAAGGCTCCAGGGGTCCAAGTGTGCCTGACTTTAGTATCAGCACTCAGATCACTGTCCAGAAGATTGATCTCTCCAGCTATGCAGCATAAAACATGATTTAAAACTGACTCAAATCTGATTTTACTAACAGTTAAATACTATTTTTTTAGGAAGCTCCCCACAAACCCTAATAGTAGGAGGTAGGGGGGTTTTTGTTCTTGTATATATATATACACCATTCAAAGAAGAGCTTGTATCCTTCAAGATTTACAAATTAGGGACTAGAAAGAAAAATAAGAGAAAGGGCTGGGAGTGTAACTGAGGAAGCTGATCAGTAGAGTAAGACATCTGCAAAATTGTCGACCTGAATGTCACCCAATTAATATCTGTACAACATGGGTTGATAATGATTAGCATTTTGCCTACCTCAACACTGAGCATAAAACCAGACGCTGTACTTGGACATTATTTTGCAAATCTGAATATTAGACAGAGATCGGAGAAATAATACACAAGAGATAGAAGAAACCAAACCCATGCACATCCAGCCTCCAAATAATTCCACTGCAACCCATTAAGGTGACAGAAAGTGCTCTAGACATTATGCGAGACTGAGGTACTCTACTGTTATTAGTAGCAAGGAAGTATTTAGGTCACTGTTTGAATAAATGGATTAATTCTCTCCCTGTTTTCTGTGAAGCTGAAAATGAGTTAATACGGAATATGGCATTTATTCTTAATAACTCACACTGGGGCTACACTTTCTTCTCGTAAAGTGAGCAGTCATTTAGCCTATAACAGCAATAAGAAGCAACACAATAAGAGCTGAGAGGCAGAAGAGCCTTGCCACCAGCATTAAAGGAGAGGAACTCTGGCAGCAAACTAAGGAAGCTTTGCAGGGCTGGGAATATACCAGTCAGTTATGGACCCATGAGAGCCAGTTGTGGGAGGCCTACAAACTCTAAAGAAAGGGATCTGCATTGAGTCTTGTAGACCACCTAGTTAGGTCCTGTGTGCTGTCTGTACTCCAAATATTAAAGTTTCCCAGGGGCAAGTTTTGCCATGCCAAATAAGGAATATGCCTTAGAAATGCTAAAGAGTGTTCATTCTCCTAAAGCAAAAACAGTCAGCGCAAGAGGGCTGTTTTAACTTCCTTATTATGTCTCATACAGCTTTTCTTTCCTGGACTGCATCTCTATTAATGGGTTAAGCTCCTCATTTTACTTTGTTTTTCATTCCTTAGATAAGAATGAATAACTGTATCATGATGACATGCACTGTCTCATTGCCCTAGATTTGCTCTGTAGTATTTACATTTAACTTAGTCCTGGTATGACTTAGATTCCAAGCAGGAATTTCCAGGCATGTGAAAAATCACATCTGCAGACACAGACAAAATTAATTCTCCAGCAATTACACTTTTTATATGAACTTATTCAAATTTTAGAAACATTGGGGGATAGATGTTCCCACAGACTGAGAGAACGATTATGAAAACTATCCCTGGACATGCAAAGAAATGCTTTTTCTTTCTTAATTTATAACTTTTGAATAACAAGTGAAAATGGCCTTTCTGTTGTGTTGGCCACTCATGAATTCAAAGTACTTCATAAGCACTAATTACTGAAACCTCCCTCAATTCTATAAACTAGCAGAAAAATTCCTAAGAATTACCAGTACTGAAGAAATTACAGAAAACTGTTTCTGCATTTACTGAGGGAAGCAGTTGTAACAATC
>VWYI01042652.1:953-12132 GCA_013399455.1 Anthoscopus minutus | reverse complement strand
CTTCCTCCTCCCCAGCTGACTGCGGGCGGCGAGAGCGACTGTGGGGGCCGGGCGGGGCCGGGGCTCCGGCCTGCCGCGGGCGGGCGGTCCGCGGGCTCGGGCGGCCTGGCGGGGCGTCGTCCTCACGTAAACAAAAGCCGAACCTCCCCTGACATCTGCAGTGAGCCCTGCTTCCCCTTCACGCATTCCTTATTTACCCCCCGCGGGCGTTTCGTGAAGGGGGGAACATCTCCTCATCTGGCGCCGCTGCCGTAGAGCTTGCTGGCGGCCGCGGCCCTCGGCTGGCACTTGTTGGCGGTAGCGTGGATCTCGCTCGGAGCCAGAGCCGGACCGGAGGCCCCGGCGACACTGGCGTGTCCTCGGGCTCCAGGCGGGGCGGCGGCCACGGCTCCTTGGCAGCGGTACCTGTTGCCGTGCGGCTGTCGGCGCTCCCCGCAGGTCCGAGCCCGCAGTAGCGCTCCAGCGGCTCCTCGGTGCGCGTTTAAACCTAATGGGTTTGGCTGGGTGGACGCGGAGGGCTAGGGGCCGCCCGCTTTTGTGCTCTTGGATAAGTCTGAGTGCACAAAGGAAAGGGATGATTCGTTTCTCGTGTCTCCCCTTGCTGCCGGCAGCTCCCTATTTTACTGGAAAGAGCTTTAGGGAGAATGAAAGAAAAAGAAAAGCTCACGAAGCCGACCTTTTGAACTCCGTGTACAGCACTTAACTGATTTGATTTGCCACTTGGCTGAAAAGTGTTGTGGTTCTATTTTTTTTTACTTTTCCTTGTCCTTAGCTTTTATAAAAGCTCTATTTTTGTGTCTTATTTTTAAATATATCTATATATTTATATATAGAGAGATATTTATATGTATATAGTTAAACTGTTGTGTAGGAGACGTCCTTCCTGTCTTTGGTGTCAGGAGTCTGTTGTTATAGGAGAGGAGTAATTTACTGAAATCAAGCATAAGGATCTGAATTTTGCAGCTGTGGAAGTTCTGTTGTGTGATGCTCTGTGGTTTCCATATCACAAATGCATTTCCAAAGGTAACAGCAACTCCTTGGTAGGAAAGACTCTAAACTGGAAAAGGAGAAAGTGGTAAAATAGTTTTTGGGAGTGTTAATTGATGTTTCTGTGGAAATTGAAAATAATTATAACACTAAATGAAAACAATGTAAGTGGAAGATGCCTAAGGACATACCCACCTTAATAAGCAGCATTTTTTAGACAGAGAACATAAAATTTTTTTAAATTTATGTCAATTTTTAATGTACCTATTTTTATCTCTCGTATCTTGTTATCAGTAACATGCATGTAACATTCGCTGATTAGCTCTGGCGTTTCTGGTGGTTTACTTAGTGCTTTGAAGAAGCTTTTCACTAGCAACTGGATACATTCTCCCCTCTTCTCACAAAAGTGCACTAGGAAAATTAGATCACTATCAACACAAGGGAAAGAGAACTGCACAACTTGCATGCTAATGGACCTTTTTATTCCACCTGGCCTTGGTGGGGCTCTGGTCTGTGAATTCTTTTGGGGGGAATGCCTCAAATCTTCTCAGTCATGCAGACAGCTGTAGATGGTTTTGTTTTAATGAGTAGCATTTTATTCAGTACATTGAGAGCCATTTTAAAGACCTTTTAAATCTCTGCTCCATGTTTCTCATAAAAAAATTTAAAATTTTGTGAAGTACATTCAGTACGTTTTCTAATTAACTTCATATTTCAGCATCCTGGTGAAGCAGTTTTGGACTGGCAGGATACTGTATTATCAATGGTAGGGACAGTTTTGTTTCACCACTGGTGTTCCTGACAAGTCCATCCAGAAATGTGCTATTTTTGCCTAGGCAATAATTACGTATTTATTTTTTAGGCTTTTCTCTCCCCGTCCTTACATCTGAGACCCCTTGCACAGTGGTCTTGTTACACAGTGTTATGATTTTCTGTGTAAATCTCTTGTTATTGTCACAATACACAAAAAGAAGTTTGTGTTTGTAGGGAAAATGATGACTCTTTGTTGATCCTTACTTAGCTGTTTGCAGAGGTTTATATTTATTCATTTATGTATGCTGTTGTCACCTCTGTGAAGAGTCCAGTATACACTGAGCTGCAACTGCTGTAAAATCTGTGCTTCATTAGGTTTAATACATTGCTGTTTTTAGAATTCTCTTTACAAATTAATTTTGAATACACTATATCACACACAATTTATCCATAGGTGAAATCATTATGAATAGGCCAATTTTCCAGTTGCAATTATTAGCATGTCAGTTAAAATGGATATTATATCTTATGCTGATATAGGGCTTCTTACAGTGTTACAGAACTTTATTAGTGATATACAGTGAACAGATTACCAGTTAATGGAAAAACATTTTAAGTGATATACAGTGAACAGATTACCAGTTAATGGAAAAACATTTTAAGTTTCCTTAATACATTAGTGTGATGAGTATAGAAGGTTAAAAGTAGTTGAATGCTCAAAATTCTATTTTCATAATTGATTCAAAGTATATGGTGCTGTTCAGTACTATCACAGAACTTTTCTTCAACATACAGAGCCACTGCCTCTCTAAATATTTTTGATGCATTCAGCATTTTGCTGAATTACAACAGACTAGAGCAGACTCTTTTCAAATTGCTTAGAGTCTTAATGTAGGCCGTGCAACACCGCCTTTTTATTTCTGCTTTGAATGTTTCAGAACACTTTTCATTAGCATAGCTTTTAAATGTAGATGTCAGGCATCTTTTGCTTGCTTGTTACATTCCATGTAGTCATTGGAAATCTGCTTTGTTCCTTGTGGAACAGTGCACATTAATTTTGCTTTTTCTTTCTGTTTGTTCTGTTTTCCCTGATGGATGTTGCTCTCTTGCATTTATTTTCACACCCTTTATGTGCTTAAGATAGTGCTGTATGCAACAGCAAAATTGATTTTGTGACAAAAAGCTACAAAAGTAGCTAAAAAATACATAGAAAAGCATGAGATCTTTCAATTTACTATGAATAGTTTCCACTGCCTTAATTTTGACAAGACTACTGGGTGTCTGGGGATCCACCTTAGTTCTCTTCTTGGATTAGTAGCCGGCATTCAGGAGGTATCTAGGAAAAATGGATGAGCTCTTAGAATCTGCAGGCAAAGCAGAATGTTTAGCAATAATGAGAACCTCCCACTTCCTGCATGGTTTGGTTTGTGTTCCTGCACTACACTGTGCTAATACAATATGCCTATATTTGAATGACAGCCAGAAAACTGGGAAGGAAGATGACATGGGATAATGATTTAGTACTAAAGGATATCTCTAGCCCAGACAAATCTAGGCCAGTGTTAGATTAGAAATTTCAAAATACTCTTTTTAACAGCTATAAAATGCATGTTGTGGTTACCTTACTGCTTAATTGAAACAGATTTCATTTTTATCTTATGCAACTCCAAGCCAAACTTTGAGCCTAGAGATCACTCTTAAGATAGGCATTTCCTCTTTGTCCTTGGAGCACTCCACGTAATGGAAGAGCTGTGGGGCAAAGCCTATTACTATGTTGTCTATCTTTGGCATTGCATGTTTCCTAATCTATGCTATGAGAATTAGTTTCCAAGATATTATCTAAAATGGCTTTGTAAAATAGTAGATGGAGTATCCATCAATGAAACAGAGTAGGTTTCCTTGTAGAAATTAAGTCATTGGGTGTGAAAGAGAGATCAATGGAAATGGGTCATCTTTCTATTTTCATGAATCATTTGCCTGTTTAGCTAAATGCCTTCTGCAGTTGTAGTGGAAAGAAAGTGATCAAATAAATTTTGAATGTTAAAAAATATTCTGTGTATTTTAGTGTTTCAGAAGTGGACAGAAGAAACCAGAGTTGCAACATGCCAGCTGTTTTCTGGCAGTCAGTGTTGTCAAAAAAGGTTAGCATGAAGAGTGACAAAATTTATACATAACATATTTTTGTTCATTAGTGTCAGAAGAATCAAATTTCAGAAGTGCAAGCTTGAAAGAGATCATCTTTAACATTGGTTTGTTCTTAGAGAGAATATGGCATGTTTGTCACCATCTATATATACCTGTGTAAAATTTCTTGTGTTTTCTATTCTAATGTTTTAAAACAAAAGGAAAAGGAGAAAATGATGAGGTTTGGCTTTTTTTTTCCTTTTTGGTTTGTTTAGCTGTTTGGTTTTTTTGTTCAAATCACAACTTTCAGCTACGTATGTCCTTAGAATTTGAAAATAGATTTAACTTTCTATTTGCTTAACAGTATATCTTCAATTTGCCAATAAAGTCTTAGCTCAGACTGTCTGTGTTCTTACTACTGTGAAGAGATTAGTGAACTTCAGCACTGAAATACAAAAATAGTTAAATCTACTTTGAGCTAAGCTAGTAAGCTCTTTGAGGTATGAAGATTGTTGTATCATGTATAGAAGGACTGATTTTGACTTCATATTCCTATGATACAGACTGCTAGGAGATTGCAAAATGAGAAAATCAGAACTAAGCTTCCCACAGAAATTTTTTTCCATCTAGAAATCTACAATGCCATTACAAAAATACTCACTGTAGCAAAATTAGGCCTTTCAACAAGTAATCATGCATGCCACTCTACTTCTCACTAGCACATTACTAAAATACCTAGAAGCGAGCTGTTTAAAAGCCAGTGTGTCCTGTAGTGGGTGGTGGTGCTTATGGACGTGTCTCTGCGGGGCGTTTTGGACAGATGTGTGGTTGCTTCTCCAGTACTTCCACTATGTTAATACGCCACTAAGCTGGTGCTGACAGATCCCACTTGTTAGCGTGGATGTGGCACAGCAGGAGCAGTCACGTGGCTTTTTGCCATTTCAGAGTCCAGGCAGAGTGAACAGGGGTCATCTTGGCCTGCAACATGTAGAGACAAACACTGCTGTGCCTCAGTGCATTGTCTGCCTCAGAGGAGGTGTCTGAGGGAAGACATTCTGACAAGTTTTGGCCTTGCTCATGCTTATTGCTGCACTAAACAGAAACTTTAAGATGGCCAGCTGGAGAGGGATTCTCTGCTACTATAAACCCAAATAAGGAGCATAAATGAGATTTCAAAATGGATTTGCTGATGCTAGCATGGTGCTACAGCAGTGTTCACTCCTCTCTGTAATGAGAGCTATATAGAAAGTAGGAAATGAGTGTTTTAGCAGAGGTAAGACTTCTTTTCATTGCAAATTACGTGGCATAATTTCAGCCTATAGATATGTTTAGGACTTGCACCTGCTTTTGGAATTTTCTGCTGTAAGTTATACCTTCAGGATTGCACGAACGTGGTGGTGACCTTGGGTGCTGTCACTTGTAAAATTTGCTTTCACAGCACAAGAAGAATGAAATTTTAGTTGAGTCATAAGATAAAGCAATATCCAGCTACTTCAAAAGATAGAGACATTTTACAGCTGCATCCCTTCCTGAGGTTCTCGCAGAACTAAAGCAGAACAGTGACCCTCTATTTTTCCTGAGCAGTTTAATCTGTTGAACATATGGTGTTATGTGCTTGTGCATATAGTGCTGTGATAAATGAAATGACTGAAAAATACTCAGTTTCTCAGTTTTTGCACTTCTCTGGTTCCATCCACACAGCCCCAAGAGAAGGTATGGAGAAAGAACTGGAACAGTGAAACAGGAAAGAAGTGTTTTGATTGGCTTTGCCACTGAAGAAAACATTTACAAGCATGACATAAATACCTCTGTTTATTTTAAATAGGGGCTCTGAATAGAAGCGAGAGTAGTTTTTAATCTAGAAGGAAAAGCTATGGGTGTTTAAGATTTGGAGAAGTCAGCTTCCTTCATAATGTTTAAATTTTCTTATCCAGCCCTTCCTATGTAAAATAGACTTAGTTTTGTCCTGTTTTGTAGAGTGACAGGGTGAAAATACAAGATATTTGGGTTGTTTTTCAGATCTGATAATCAAATGCTAGAATTTTCCTTACCAAATAAGGAAAAAAATTGTGATTCTCTGAATAAAACTAATAGGAAGCTTCAGGCATGTTGAAACTAGTGAAGTCATATTGATGGAACTTGAGACCATTTAAAACCCATTTAGTTTGCTTTTCCTGCACAAACTGAAAATAGTATAGGCTCAACAAAATGATCAGATTCTATAATTAATGATCCTTAGGCTGACTTATCCAGTGATCTGTCAGCATCATTCCTTTTCCTCTTTTTATCCAAAGTCAAGAAAAAATTACTTTTCTTGAATGCTTAGAGGTCACAGCTCTGCATGTTTTTAACTTCTGCAGATTCAGGTGGGGATGCTGTACTGAAGTGTTTTCCTTCTATAAAAAAACAAAAGCACCATTATGAAAGATAAGATCAACAGTTCATATACCTGCAATATTTGAGCTCCTCACTTCTCTTTAGCTATACATCTCTATCAAACATGTTCTATCACTGCAAATTTCTGAGCAATTCCAAGTGTACAAACAATGCTAAAAAGCAACAAAAAATAATAAGCAAAGGAATTTCAGAATTTCTTCCTCCCAGTGTAGAATTTCCTTCCTGGAAACCTATGCTGATGAAAACTCATCTATCATTCACATATGAGTCTCAATTCCAATAGGTATTAATAACAGAGGCTCTAATGGGAGAGTCCTGCAAACCTGTAGCCTTGTGTGGTTTATATGACTGTTCTTTCAAAGGTGACTGTGAAAAGTGTGCTGTGGCTGATGCACCTGAAATTGTCAACACAGAGTTTGAGAACTAAGCCCGCAGGGAATGTCTTTTTTTGTGAATCACTGAAAAGGAGAGCAATGAAACAGTGTAAAATATCAGTGGCAGCTATGATTCATAGTGTCTGATTAAAGCATGCAGAATGTGTTGTGCAACACTATGCAGACAGCTGCTTTGATATGGAAATACAAATATATTACAAAGTATATTCCTAAAGCAATTTTCAGGAAGCTTTTGAGCACCGAAGTGAGTCAGAATATGGTCGCCTTTGAGGTTACTTTAATTATCTATGGAGATAAATTTTTTTTGTGGATTGTTATTTTGCTGTTTATTTCTTTCAAAAGTCAAGCTTTCTCTTCAGAGCTTAGTAGTTCTATAAATGTGACCTTTTCTCCTTTCTCTTACTTTTCAGGGAAATATTTACTGTCTCTTTCCAGTGCTGAAATAGAAGCTGAGAACTAGAAGACATGTTGGAAACAATTGGTAATTTTCTTTTTCATTTGTATAATAGCCTTTTGTGGCCAAATCAAGTGTGTGTGATATATTTGGGATATGGGTGTATACTGCTGAGAAAGGTTTTGGAAAAAAATATCTGCTTTGCTTAGAAATGCATGTTGTGTTTGGGTTTTTGTATTTGAAAACAAAAGTTGTACAATCATATGTTTAATGTATTTCAATTTTAGCCTTCTTGTCTTGATTTAATTGTTTTAATCTTTTCTTGAATTAGAAGTTTGCATGGAAAAGACTAATGTTTTCTATTACGGCTATTTATGCCACTATTTATTTACAGTGGACTATAGCCACGGTTCCTGTAACTGAATTTCAATGAAGGCTCTTTCATTTTTGTGACCCACTTCTTGATGGACAAAAATACAGTTTTCATTGGCTTCTGATTTGTGCTTTGCCTCTGACTTCCTCCTTCGTTAGACAGGCTGGGATCTTTGTTCTAAACAGAGCCATTCTAGTTCTCTGTAGTTTGAACAGTAAAGAGGGTTATATTTAAACTTGTTACCTTGTGTGGCTGTTTCTGTTCTGCAAGTGACTGGAAATGATTATTGCTACAGATACACATCGGGCCCTCCAGGCCATGGAGCGCTTACAGGCAAAACTTCGGGATCGAGGTGATGTTGCAAATGAGGAGAAACTGAACCTATTAAAATCAGTGCTGCAGAGTCCTCTATTTAATCAAATTCTTGGCCTTCAGACTTCTGTTCAAGAACTGAGAGATCAGGTAGGAAAAGCAGTCTTGCAAGTGCAAGGGGAAACTTGCTGAGGTAATGCAAAGATGTGTGTGTTTCTGCTTGTTCAACAATGCTTAAACTAAACATCTGATCCAAAGGTTCAGGGACATATCCCATTAGCTTTTCAGGGCTTTGCTGAGGCTGTATGTTGTGCATGTGATTTTTATGTATGTGATTTTTATGCTTGTTGTTTAAGACGTGCAGGGGAGGTAAGTGGTGATATGGTTGGGGGGGTTAACAAAGCTTTCTTTCTCTGCCCTTCTAAAGGAGGTTATTTTCTATGAGGTTAGGACTTTTTCCCTGGGAGCCTTCTATTGCTCTTTAGTGTCTTACCCTGCTAAGATGACGATGTAGAGGAAAACTGAGGAATGGTTGACTTCAGAAGGATATGAAGTTCTGTTTTGTACTAGGAATAAAAGATCAAAGAGAAGCCGGAGCTACCGCCTCCTTTTTGCTTGCTCATGGTATTAAGTATTAATTTTTTACATGTTTTCAATGAGCCTGAGAAAAGGGTCAGCAACTTGCCTATATTGACTTTATTTGTTGCTATCATTTTCTTGTCAGCAGAATAAGAATTTGAAGAATATAGAAAGTAGTTCAGTAACTGAATTAGGGCGAAACTATATATCTGGCTTTACAAATCATTCTCCCTGTTAACTTCTGCAAAATGGCCAGTTCTGTCTGGTATGCTGAATTGGTGAAGTGGGAGGCAGCAGACTCTGCACATGGAGCTTATTATCAGTATGCCCATCTGGTCTCTGACCAGACTGTGATGTGGAGGATTCCTCACAATCCTCAGAGTACTTCAGCTGTGTAGCAGAAGAATACATTGTGGCCCTTTATTGATTCTTGTGGATTATCTTGATGCTATTTTGTACAGACAAGAAATAAATTAGAATGGTGTCTATGCTGTATTCATCACAATGTTTTTCAGATTTTCTTTGTGTAGCATTTAGAGACTTGATGACACTGGAGTAATTTTAAAAAATCTCAGGAAAAAAACTATCCTGAGGGTTTGTTTGCACTGCTATTTGAAAATGAGAATGTATCAGTGACATCAAGAAATTGTATTAATTATGTGCGGAGACTCTGGGAAAATATAGTGAGAAGTAAAAGTATGCCTGAAACATCAATAAAAGTCTGGTAAAATGACAAATTAAATTTTCATTTCTGGACATTAGCTGTGAAGTTAAAGACACTTGACTAAATTGAAAAATTAAGCAGAAGATATGAGGATGGGTAATTTAAGGCATATATTTTTTAAAAAGTAAGCAATAACTTCACTTTTTGACCTGACTCTGGAGGTTTATCTGCAGAGTAACTTTTGTCATCTGTACATGTCGCATAGTAGGTACCCTGTTGAGTTGACAAGGGAGCTATTTGGATGTGAATTCCCTTTTTTTATGTGTGCTTACATGAATACTTGCACATGTGCACGTATGTTTCCAATACATGTCAGTTCTTTATCTTGTATTTTTTCTGTAGAATTTCTTCCCTACAATATAACACGAGGTTATTAATTTTTATTTTGTGCTATTTAAATATTTGCAAAGCTTACTGAAACAGGACAAAGAATAAAAGCATGAAATAGGTAATTATGTTAAAAAGACTTGTATTGTCAGGGGTTCAGTTTTGAGGACACCCTTCAAGGACACCCTTTTTACAACTATCAGGGTACCGTGCTCTTGAAGCTCTTAAGCTACAGGTTGATGAAAACTGTGAGGCATGTGAGTAGTGGCCAGGTTTTTTGGGCAAGCTGTGCCAGACTAAGGCGGCAAGTTGTGTCCCAACAATTGCAGTCAGAGCTGTGTTTGCAACAGCGTAACAAAGGATGAATTGTGCAGTGACAAGATGTTGCAGCTTCTACCCGCTGTAGACTAAGTTGGCTACTTTTTAATGTTTAATGATGAGCTGCAGTAACAGTTGACTGGGGATTTGATTCTTTTCCACGAGAAGTGTGACACTGTTTTACTGCACCTATGTTTATGACGAGTTTTTAAAGCGCTACAAGACTACTGAAAAATTCTCAAGGAGGTCATCTTTTAGGACAGTGTAGTTTGAAAGAGGGAGCAGAGAAACTGGAATGGCAGTTCACAAGGCAAACAGATTCCTTGCAATTGTCCCAGCAGAAGCAGGTCAGCCTCTAGAGTCATCAATACATTTCAAGGTAAGGATGTATTCCTGGCTTGAGGCACCGTGTCTGGAAGGCATAGAGATGATAGTGAAAGTCCTGCCCTCTATTTGTGTGGTGTGTGGGCTGAGTGATATGTTGCTTTATCTTGAGGCATGCTGCTGAAGTCAGCAAATCTGATGCTTTGGTTCTTATTGGTAGGCTTTAAAGTTGTAAGGTATTAATTTTCTTCTTAAATGAGCAAGCAGGATTTGTTTGTACTGCAAAACTGTCATTGTGAAGTTAGCTGAAGTAGAAAAGTCTAGGCACAACAAAGGGATGCTTTTTTGTGAATTACTGTTCTGACTTCACAAGTCTCTTGAGCTGGGGAGTACTGAAGTTTTTTTTCCTGTCTCTTTCAGTCCTTGTTCTCCAGTTAATGCTTGTTTTCTCATGTTGAAGAGCAGTCTTTTTGTGTG
The DNA here is from genome assembly GCA_013399455.1 of Anthoscopus minutus. NCBI lineage: Eukaryota > Metazoa > Chordata > Aves > Passeriformes > Paridae > Anthoscopus > Anthoscopus minutus. The sequence continues at coordinate 1,648 of VWYI01042652.1, read as the reverse complement.
AAGATAAGGCAAAGACAGAGAAGAAAAATAGTTATTATGGTGTTTTAAATATTTTAATAGTATTTTCTTCATGAAATAAAGAAAATATTGTCAGATCATGCTAGCATTCCTGTCCTGCTTCTCTTTCATTCCTTTTTGTCTCTCAGTTGTTCACCTCCTTCTCCCTACCTCCTTCTGCCTCCTTTCCACTCAGAGCTCTGCCAGAACAAAATATCTGGTGGTGCGTTCCAATGGCAGGGCTCCATTTCTTTGTGTTGGGGTGTGGATTGCTCCTGCCCAAAGAGGCGGGGATTCGATTTTTAGGTAGGCATTGTTAAAGTGAGCTTTAAAGCTCAGGAAAAATAAAACTCAACCGTTCCTCTATAAAACCCACCACCTGGTCCCTGTTTAGGATTCTCTGACTCTGGATTAAGCTGAATTGGTTCATGTGTTAGTGCAATAAATGGATTCCTGAGGTTAATGAAGCAGAGAGCCTTCTCGATTCCTCATGCCAGTCACCAGTAGCTGTAACCTCCCTGGATATGATCCTGCAGCTGTGGAAATTGACAAATGGTGGAGAATGCAAGCAGCCAGGGATAACAGCACAACTGGTGTGAAGGACAGCCCATAAATCACCCATTGATGGCTCCACAGCCAGTGAGACCCCCACCTTAAACAGAGGACTCAAGAGTACCTGGCAGGAGGCCGGGTTGAGG
>VWYI01042650.1:11573-37846 GCA_013399455.1 Anthoscopus minutus | reverse complement strand
AAAAATAATGATAATTAATAATAATAATAAAAGAGGAAGCACTCTTTGAGAGCTATCATCCAGTCCTGATAATGACCTGAACACTTCAGGGTCAAACACACCACTTTACTTGCTGCTTTCAGATGATAATACACATTATTATTATGTAAAAAAAAATATGAATGTACAGTATGTTCTGAAAGAGAATAACTTGTTGCCAAGGTGACAGAGTAGAATACATCCCCAGTATATAGGTAATTTTAAAAAAGAGAATGCTAAGACAGTTGGAGAAGAGAGGTAAAAGAACGGTGGAGTGCTAGAAGGTATTTAACAATATATTTCAATTTTATTATCCAACAAGAGAGTCTGCTTCAGTCAAATACAGACTAATTTGAAGCTCAAAATTACTAGTATTATTTCATGATCACAGTTTAGTTTTTTTCACATCATGCTCAGTTTTATCTACTAGAATCCAAGATTTTGTGGCTTAACTGTGCAAGATATGTTTGTGACTAAATAATTTGACGAAAAGGATTATTTTTGCAGCATATGTCAACATTAAAATAAGATAGCTTTGTATGTGTGTACAACAAATATTTTCACAGTAAAATTTGAGTACTGGCCTAATCTTTTATAATCTAATTTAGAGCCAAAAGTCCTAAGCTTGTTTCTGTCTCTTGGCGGCATGCAGCAGTTAGTTTCCTGAACAAAGGACATATCAGAGGCAAGCATCATGGAAGTGGTGAAGGACACAATTAGAGTGAACTTATGATTTGGTGGTACTGGCAGAATTCCTCGCCTTTCTGGCAAAGAACTAAAGGTTTTCATATTAGGAAGCACTTGGGGTGCTGCATGCTCAAGCTTAGCTTTGCAATATGGATATACAGTGCAGCAGTTATTGAACTGTCTAGGCGTCATGTTTTCCTCATCAGTGGGATAATGGAAAAAGAAATGCATTTAAAAAATAAATAAAGCATGACTGGGCAGAAGTACATTTGCCCAAATTAATGTGAAGGCTTTAACTCAACTTTGTCCTTCATTCCTGGTAGTCCCTCGGGAAAAGTTATTGAAAGTTACAGATGTGTTTGCATGTTGAGACATGTTGAGTTCTGCAGCAGTGAAAACCGGTATTTTAATGCAGATGGGACATAAATATTTTTGATGTTGTTTATAAACCAGGAAATGCAGGTATCTCAAGATGTTTGTGGAGTACTGATGTTAATGGACTTATTAATCAGTTGAAGTCTTCAGAAGGCACATTTCTAAGCCAAGTCAACTGGACTGCACAGTTAGAAATGTTTCTTTGTGGCTATTTTAATAAATGGTTTGAAAGCAGCAGTTGCATAGAGTATGCTATACATTTTTCTTCAGTGACACAATAACATATTTAATATGAACTTATTGGTCCAGAAGTGAGCCTTATTAACTGGTCCATTGCTATATTGTCTGTCTGAGCAAAAACCCCCACATTTGTGAAGATCTTTATTTTAACCATTCAGTTAATGCTGAGATTTTATCTGTCCTAAGCATAGTTTTTGGCTATGGTTTTAGCCAATATGAAAACATAGATGAAATGTATGGGGTTTGGTGTTTTTTTTAGGTTGTTTTGGGGTGAGTTTTATTTTTTTAATTTGGTTTGGTTTTTTTTTAAAGTGGATAATAAAAATAACTTTCCATGGAAGCACAGTAGATATCTAGATATCTGGATAGGTAGGAATTGCAGAAAGCTATCTGAAATCAAAAAGTTTCAAATAAATGGAGTCTTAGCTCAGTTTATGGATATTCCAGTCAATGTATTAATGAGCCAAGAACCACAAATACCTTTAGATAAACAGAGAAAAGTGTTGCATCAATTTTGCCTATAGAAACATGTAAATTTTACAGCTGCAGCTATATTTTGTAAGCAAGCACATATATCAGGCAATGCAGGTGGCAGGCATATTTTTGGAGTTCTGCTACTCCGCTTGTTTTCTCGAGTATCAGATTTCTCGCTCTTTAATAAAGCTAATTAATTTTACTATCTGCTACTAAAATAAACAGATAAAAATTGTGCTAAAGAGGTTTCTCTATAGCAGGAAAGCCAGCACTGCAAAACTCTGATGCTGAATGCAGCTCTCACTCACACACAAGCTGCCTAATCCATGGCACTATATTGAGATAGGGCAAGAGCACATTCAGTTGCTCCTAATCCACAAGACGTGTAGAGGCAGCACAAAATGGAAAGCATTCTTCCCTGAAGGGCTGGAAGGAAATGGACCATTCTGCCTCTCAGTCCTTCCCCAGATATGGTACCAAGCCTGAGCTTAAGATGCAGCTTTACAGGAGTGTTTTAATGATGACATTGGACACATCCTCCTCTCCCAAAAGAGCACTTTTGGGTTTGTATTTTGCCCTGCAAAAGTGTTTCAGATGTTTCATGTTCTAGTTTTTCACAGACCATATTATTGTGGAAACTGTCTGTTCAAGATGGAGCTATCCTCTGCTTCTCCTTAACCCTCTTCCTTGTACAGTCTGGGAATGAGGAAACATTCAGGGTGACACCCATTCCTTCACAAAGCAGTTCAAACATGTCCAGGGAGAGAGGAAGTTGTGATCTTTTCTTCAGTAAGCCTCTTGCATAATTCAACTTGCAAACTAGCTCTTAGTAAATCTTAAACAAACAAAACAAAGAATGTCTTAAGGAGAACTGCAGTAAGGAAGCTGAAATAGCACTGTGAAAATCTAAAGGTTATTCCTGGCCTATATGATGTTAACCTTAATTCTCCTTTATAAATAAGTAGTGAAAAATGAATACAGTATATGAGCAAGAAGAAGCCAGACATTTTAGTTGGTAACCGGGTTTTCTTTTTTTCTTATGGAAAAAGAACTCTCTAGCCTGACAAGGTGTCGATGCTCAGACTGAATTATTTAATAGGAATCTACATGTGTTCTTCTGAACTACTAAACAGTTTGTGATGTTAACCCTGTGATGTGCCCTTCCTCAGCTTCTGTGATGTTAGCCACTTGACTTCCCCTCTTTTCCTTTCCTTTTCTTCCTACCTGTTTGATTTCTTTTCTATTAAAAATATAATTTTTTTCTTAATCCTTGTTTCCCCACCTAAAAATTCTTAAGGTACAATAGGATTTAAATAAGTGAAAAAATTCTACTTGACATCAGTGGGAGAAACAAAAACATTGATTCTGAGCATTCAAGCCTGCTGGTCACAGCTTCAGAATTCTGTTCTTTGCAGATCTTATTCCTTCTTTTCTTCCTGTTCTCCATGACCAGCCTTTCATGCACATATCCTCTGCGGCCTTTGAAACCAGTGGTTAACTCACATAGTTAACATCTATCTTGAGACAGGGGAAAAAATAAAAGAAGGAGGATAAAAAAAAATAATAAAATAATCCTACCAGACTGTGCTTCTCAGTGGAACAAGGAAAGACACTGCTGGTCAATGAAATTCAATCTCCATGAGACCCTGGGATCAGCTAATGATAAAAGACACTCTCCAGTGGAATTTGTCCTACATAGAGCTGCATTGAAGTGCTCAGCAGACAACAAATCCAGCCCTGATCTTCACACATTTGTTCTTATTCCATGTCATGTGCAATTTGATTGCATGCTTTGTGTAGATGCATGTGTGTATCTGATAAATAAAGCCACACAGGTAAGCAGGTTTTCTTTTCAATTGTATTAGGAATGAGTTACATTAATGAGATAGAAATTTAAAATTATCTCTTCAGAGCAATTTTATATTCAGTGGATACATTTTCAGATACGCATCCTTTCCCTTCTTGTTTTATTATACATAGAAGTTTTCCCAAGATATTTCCAGCTCTTAGTTTTAACCTTAGATAGAAAAATGAGATTTCTGACTGCTAGATCTAAAAAAAGAAAAATAAAAACATAGAGTTCTTTCTTCTCTCCTTAGAACATAGCAACAGGAACAGATTTGATAAGGGCTCAGACTCCATTTCACCAGTGCCTTCTGATTAATTTGAGCCCATCCCTAGTTACTGGCACAGTCCTCTCCAGAGGTACCACATGCTGACCTACTTGATGTTGCCTTTTGAATTTTTGATTTACAGCAGGGGAATAGGGGCAAGAAAATGAAGACCTATGTTCTAATGAAGCTCCTTTGTGTCCTGCATTTGCTGCACATTACAAACTGACATTATCGTGCAATTATTACCTTACAGCTTTCATCCTGTATAAGATTCTATTGGATGACACAATCTTTAAAAGATGAAAGTGTTTATTTTTCTACTTTATTTTGTATCATTTGTTTTGATATTTTGAAATATTATTATCAATATTTTTATTGTTTTTCTGACCCATGATATCTTTAAATCTTTACATATTCCTTTGCCTCCAGATGAGTTAAATAACTATGTAAGATTACTTGTTAAAAAGCTGAAATAAGGACCAAGCAGTTTATGATTTTCTTATTTTAGGGTGTTTTTTCTTTCATGATATATTACCAGTTTAAGAACTTTTGATGTGAAAGTACCAGTTTTCTTGCCTATCTTGATGTGCTCCAGTTAATTGTGGAATTGAGGAGCATATTTTCTGCTGAGTTGCTACATCTCAGAATATAACTGGCACCAAATCTGAGTCTGATTGTCATACAGCTAGTGAATATGTCAGGATTGGTAAATTGTCCTTGTTCCTGGTATAAAATCCTATAACTTCCTACGGGTACTGAATTAATTTTTGTTGTAGACACTTAATGAGAAGAGGAAACTATTCTCAATATGAAATTTGAATACTTTTCTTTGCATACAAGGAACAGAAGATAATCATAATTACTAACTAAAATAATTATATAAATTTCATATTATTTAATGTTCTTATACAAAATAGAATTTATACACACACTTCAGTTCCAGGTGGAACAGAATTCTTTGGAATTCTTTGTGACCTTTTGGGCCCATTTCCTGTTACCTTTTGTTTGGTAGCAGGATGAAACTGTTCTAGTTTTGATATTATGCAATTTGCGCCAAAGTCAGCTTTGATTTTTTTCATGAACAAAAAGATGTGTCCTATTATGTTCACATAATACACGTGTGAAGACATTTTATAGACATGTAATAAGAAATGAGTTTTGATGCAATCACAGTACAACCTCAAATACATGGAGGGAAACCAAACCAGTGTTTTCTTGTCTCTCCTTAATTAATTGCAGAATGGCTCAGGCATAAGCAAAGAAAGCTCTACCAAACCCAGCCAGTCTAGGATAATGAATGGAAAAACATCCATCTGACAATCACAAAAGTAATTCAAGTTATACTTAAATGATCTTTGCATCTATTTGAGAATTCAGTTTATATAGCTTAAGGTTGAGTTAGTAATCTGACACGGAAATACTACTGTTCTGAATGGCTTGCTCTTTGATTTCTTTGGGTTTTTTTTAATTGTGGTTTCCTGTAAAAGAAATGTAGTATGCAAAACAAAAGACATATACAGGGAGAACCCTGTCATTTACAAAATAGGTCTTTAAGTAAATATATGGAGAAAAACCAAAATTGTGAACCATTGGAAGAGAAAGAAATACGGGTAGAGGGGAAGGCAAGTTACTGCAGAAATGTACTGCACAGAGTCACTGCAATAGTTATAATTCCTAAATCCTCAGTGTAAGGTGAAAGCATTTACATGCCTTAAGGAAAACAATGATTGCCCTGGCTCTGAGAATAAACCCTTTGCTCTACTGCAGATCATTTTGACCACTGCCTTTTTCCTTCTTCCTTTCCATTTATTTTCTTTTTTATTTTCTTTTAGTGTCGTTTCCCCTGGCACTATGTGACATTACTGCCTTGTAACACATGTGAAATGTGCATGTCACATACACAGCAGGGCTGATATCTCTACTGGCACAGCCACACTGACAAATAAAACTCCCTAACCTATCAGCCAGCTCTCTAGCTCTGTGTCCAAGTGCCCCCACTAGCCTTTCCTAAAGCCAAACTCGAGTGTACTCCTGGGAATACCTTCTGATGAGGACTGGACTGCTCCCCTAGACAGGGAGAGTAGAGCTGTGCCAGGTTTGTCCCATTCCGTCTGCATAGTGCTGATCCAGAGGTCCTGGCCCTCAATCATGTTGCCATAACGTTGTGTTTTCAGAACCCTCTCTTAATGGGTCCTGCAGGGCTTATCCTGTCTCCTACTTGAATGGAAACCAGCCCAAACTGACTGCTGTTGATGGTCCATCACACATGTGGAAGCAAGGCCAAGTGCTGTGTGGTGTAGATGTGGCCAGCATGCGCTAAGAGACACAATGTATGTTCTTTTTGAGTATCAGGTAGACATGCTATGGATTGCTCATCCTTGGATTACAGATCTAGTCCTGAAGCCCTTTCATTTAGAAGGATAAAGAATCCAATATTTTCTAAAAGTGTGCAGTCGAACCTCTAGTAAGGTGCCCTTTGTTTTGCTAGCTTCATATTCCATTACTGAGGAAAGCTTGTTGAAAACTTTCATTTGAATGAAAAATTGTTATTTTGTATTCTGAAAATGTGTTTATATGTAAAATAATTTATATAATTAAAACTAACAGAACTGCCAGTTGTAAATTGTTTTTGGTGTTGCCAAGTGAAAATCTAAGGAATTTCTCAGGTGGTAAAGTTTGCGAATCACTGATTTTGGTTGATATTACAACATGATGCATTATGAATTTTACTAGGTGAAAGTGTGGGAGAGGAGTCTAGACACCGACAAAGTTTCCATGCTCCATCAGTGCTGGAGTTGGAACTCATTCTTTCACATTAATTAAAACAGTGGTGTTCCCAAGCAGAAAATAGAGAAATGGCAAAATATCTGTAAGAGTAGCCAGGAGGGGCAAGTACAGTTACAGTTCAAAATCTAGCATTAGAGCACCAGCCACAAAAGTGGAAAGGAAAAAACAAATCCAACCTAAACAAAACCTAAACCCTTTGTGCTGCAATCCTTTAGTAATCCTTGAAGCCTAGGTAAAGTAGAGCTAAGCACTTGTTTCTTCTTTCTGCTGCCTCTGAGAGATCTATTGTAATAAAATCTAGGTATACAATGTCCACTTTGAGATCAGTTTGGCTGATGAGCATATGGGAGGCAAACGGGAATGCAATCCCTATTAAAATGCTTATGAAAAATAGATAAAGCCTTTCAAACTTTAATAACATGCTATTTGATTCTGTCAGCAGATAACATTATGCACAAAGTATTGCATAGCCAGGTTTAAGGGCTTGAAAATCATCAGTCTAAGAAGGATTCCAGGAGATGCAGTGCAGGATAGCACATATTGACAACCTGCCAGTTTTGAGGGCATGAAGAGGACGCAAGCACTGTAGTTTTACTTGATTTTGTGGAAGGGAGATGGATAGTGTCATCAGGAGTGAACACACAGGGCAGACATCAGCTGGACTGAAAGACAGAATTTCAGTACAGACATTCTGTGCAGGCTAGATCCAGAAAGTGAAGCATTACTAAATGTACTTATGTTCTTCCTGAGATTCTCTACAGAATACCTTTATGCCACAAGTTTCTAAATATTCATTTAAAAAAATGAATAACCAAACAAGCAAACCAAAAATCCTGCAGAAAGCATAAATAACTGAAGGATTCTTGGAGCTATCTATGTTGTTCCTACTCAGGCTGTTTAGGGTCAGATCACAGACAGAATGATATGATCCTTGACATTCATCAGGATCACTTGATCTGATGTGCTTGAGAGAAAAAAAGCCATAGGTTCTCTTTACATCCCTTTGCCTGATTTCTTTGGATTTGTCCTTAATGCATGCAGAAGAAATAAATCCCTTTTGCATTCTGCCATTCCAGCAATGCTTGTGGAAGAACCCCTGACTTCGTGGTGAGGTATTTCTGTCTGTGTTTGCAGTCAGCACACTGGTGTTGCTCTTGTCCCCTGCCCTCCCCACACTGATCCTGGAGCACTGGCAGAATGAGTGGGAAAACTGATGTCCCTCTTCTACACACCTCCCAACAACACAGCAAGCAGATATTATAACTTCTCTTAGTTATTCTTATTCAGTGTTTTGACCTCAATCCTGGTTGCCGTGCTTAATATGATTTATTTATTCATAAGATGCTAAACCAACAATATTGAGTTTAGTGTGGACTGCCCATGAGACACTGAAAAGAAATGCTGACATGCTATTGCTAAGGGCAATGGGCAGATTACTCTGCCTCACATTCACATGGTGCATTTATTCATCTATAAGCATTTTTATAGGGGCTGTAATTGTAACACCTGGGCAATATATATGTGCTATAAAAATGCTGAAAACTGTCCATTAGTACAATTAATTCTCTGTCCACCTTCTGGTTTTGTCGAGACTTGTGCCTTTGGCTGTGTTATTGTTTTTAATTGAAGACATGCATTAGGGCAAAGCTGACTCTCACAGCTGTGAAAATATATGGATAGGTACTTGGATGCTGGAGGCTGAGGCAAAGCAGGAGAGGGACAGAGTATGTGTTACAGAAGCAGTTCCAGCACAGTTTTAAAGATCATATTGTTTTCTTTGTTGCAATAACACTGGGCAAATCTTTTTTCATGACTGGCAATTAGGATAGAAAATTGAGCTTAAAGGGGCCTGAAACTAATCAAGGTTGAATTTGACTAATACTTCTGGTCAGAACAAAAGCAGGGAGAAATTTTAAAAATGTCAAAACATATCATTTTGACCTTTCTGAAATGAAATGTTTCATTTTGGAAATGCCAAACCATTTCATTTTGACATTTGTAAAATGAAACTTTGACTTTTTGATTCAAAATGTCACTTTTTTTTTTTTTCTTTAAAACTGACCTACATTATTCACATGGTAGATAACTAATGTAAAATTAAGGTAAATAAATCCAGACCACTTTGAGCTGAATAAAAATTTAAATTTTTCAAAAAGAGGTAAAGGAATTCCACTTTTCTTGCAGTTATTTTCTTTACTTGTTTTTTTGATTTTTTTGTCCCTGTTGATATTAAGGTGTTATTATTATAATTGTGTTTTCGTATTCAAATTTTCCTTTTTCCCTCTGTTTTACACTAACTTGGAAAATCTGTGCTTGTTTAACTGTACTTTGGTCTGAGAATTTTCTTGGGAAGTATTTCTCTCTGCAGTTGTTTGAGGTTTTTTTGGTTTTTGCTGTTTTTCCTTTAATTTATTGGAGATTTTTTATTACATATACAAAAACTAGCACAAGAATGATGCTCTAACTTCAGGACAGTGCTGTTGTGAAATATTAGGTGCATGGTCTAGTCAAGTTATACATATCACCACATGCACATTGCAGCACAAGAAACCACTGCAAAGTGTCTTTCAGTTGCTGAGTTGTGAATTTTCCAATGTTTTTATAAAGTTTGAAACTTTAAAAGACCAAATCAGCCACACATTGAAGCAGAATGTTTAATGCTTCTGTTGGCAATGGGTGTTTGCCAACAGCCATCTTCACTACAGCCTAGGAAATGGCTCTTTTCAAGATTTTATTTTTATGGTTTTAAAGTAGACGCAAACATAGAAATGCTTGATGGATTGTCAGGCAGTGAATGAACCTAGATCAAAACAGGTTCCTAAACTAGAACTGTGCAGGCACATTGTTCAGCTCAGTAAATTCACTGGGAATGAAGAGCACTACTAAGTTTGATATCCAGTCATCTGCTTTTTCCAGAACTCACTTTGATGAGAATATTTTTCTGAAGTCCAGTTATTTAGTCCTGTAGGATGCAAGGCTTAGGGTCAGTAAAACACCACCCTTGGAAGAGAGAGTTTACTGTTTAAGCTGAAAGGACAGGCAGGAAAATGAGTGTACAGGTATGGCCAAAGGTCTCTAAAAATTTAGTAGGATAATGGTGTATCTGGAAATCAAAAGGTACAAATTATTGCACAGTAATGAGCAAGACTTGGAAAAGCTTTTAGAGAACGGAAGCAAGTGGGTGATTTTTCTTTTTATGTGATATTTGAGTACAAGCCTGATGTAAGTATAGAAACAACACCGAAGGCCACTTATTAAAGTTGAAATTAAAAAAAAATAAGGGATTCTTGTAGTTACTCTTTCAGCTGATGAGCCACATCACACTATGAATGTGATATATTTCTTTAAGTGGTTTACATCACCATCCATCACCCTTTATTAAGGTGCTATCCTTGTGAGAGTTGGAACATAACATTGGCACTTTTCTTCAGCTGACAGTGGAGTATGATTAGATTGTTAGACTATTTTTTTAAATCCCCTGATTATGGGCAAAAACTGAATGAAATAACTGAAGCTTAACCAATGGACTCATAATCCCAAAAGCAAATAAAACTAAGCCTGTTAGACCAGACAAAATATTTTGTGAGATGACCTATGGAAGAATACTGGAACTTCTTGAAAGTCATGGGCTATTTGATTCTCTAAATGTCCAGAACAAGTCCAGAATCGCTGTGCAAAGCACTTACCTCATAAACAGAGTGAAAAATGGAGTTTGTCAATGCTGTACTGTGGTTTTGTGGATGGTGATGCAAATTTCAGGAATACTTGCTCCATCTCCTACTGGAGAAAGCTGTGAGAGAAAAGTAAGAAAACAATTTCTGCATTGCTTTGAAAGTTGTAGGAAAAGCCCCAAAAGTGTATTTGTTCTAATCTACAGTAACCTAACTCCTGTATTCTGTTTAGAACATCTCACACAGGCTTTTAGTTTAATATTGTGGCAGGAACGTTGTTGAAGCTAAGTTTCTTCACAAGAGTTTTTGATTTATGGAAGATCAAAAGTATCTCAAGGAGTTTTCAGCTAAATGAATTTGACTTGGACATAGCTAATTTTAAAGCAGTAATCCAAAGCCTGATATGACTGAATGAGGAAAAAAAAAAGCTTTGTTCCTTGGAGAGCAGAATTAATGAAGTCTAATTTTCTATCCATTGTGTCTCCTAGCAGGAGTCTTTAGGTCTAATCTCTTCACATACTTTAGGTATTTACAGAGTTGCTATCCTAGAGACATACTGAAGTGTCTCATAATGGTTGAGTTGACGCTGCATCCTTTTTCAGAGTGATGAAACGAATTCAATGTTTGCACATTTCCAAGAACACTGTAAATACTTAATGGCTTGAATACTCCTACTGTTCTTTCAAATGCGGTTGCAATTTTTAAACAGTTATTCAACATTTAATAAAGAAGAGAAATAATAGAGTGCAGGATAACAATATTGGGTGCTACTAATTTTGCACATTTTGGAACATATAGACAGGACAGATAGGTAGGACAAGACTAATGGTTAAACAAGATCAGGTGCTAGGTCCTATGCTTGGCCACAAAAAATCCCATGCAGTGCTGCAGCCTGGGAAAAGAGTGTCTGGAGAGTGGCCCAGCAGAAAATGACCTGGGGCTGGTGGTCAACATTGGCTGAACATGAGCTAGTGGTGCCCAGCTGGGCAAGGAGACCAGGGACATCCTGGCCTGTATCAGCAGCGATGTGGCCAGAGGACCAGGGCAGTGACTGTCCCCCTGTGCTGGGCACTGATGAGAAGATTCCAGCACAGAGCTGGAACCCTGCCTCCAGTTTGGGGCTCTTCGGTTCTGGAGGACATTGAGGAACAGATCTGGAGAAGGGCAATGGACATTGATGGGTCTGGAGCACAAGTCTGGTGAGGAGTGGCTAAGGGAGCTGGGGGTGTTCAGACTGGAGAAAAGGAGGCTCAGGAGTGGCCTTATTGCTCTCTATTTCTCCCTGAAAGGAGGCTGTAGGGTAAATGATGAGAAGACATCTGCAAATATATGCCTGTGACTTAGATGTTTGTAATACATGAACACTCAGAAAGCAGGAAGGTGAAGAACAGTTTATTTTCCTCTGTAAGATTGCCTAAAACATAACAAAAATAATATGTTTAACCAGTGTCACTAATTGGTCTAGAAAGCATTGTGTTTTGTGGGTTATGAAATTCTTTCAAGTATATGGCTATAAATATTTTCACATTTTTATTTTGTAGTTTGTAGTAACTCCATAGTTAAATCCTTGGGTTTTTTACAATTTTTATATGTCAACCTTGATCAGCCCTATAGAGTTAAAACTACAAACAGCAAGAATTTGCTTAAAAACTATCACAGAAAACAAAAAATTCATTAGGAAATTTAATATAGAAGATAGGAAGGACAGAGGCAGAGGGAATAAGAGGATCACCAGTCAATTAATGCTGAAAGTGACAAATAACCACAGTGGCTGATGAATGGCATAATAATGATACAGCTAGCCAAACTGCCTGAGCTTTCTAAGATAAATACTATGACTGTAATGAAAAATACAGCCTTTTCATATTTACAATAGTTATGGTTGGTGCAGTGCTCAAGTTACTTGCCTTTATATTCTTATTGTTCAAGTATTGAAACAGTATTTAAAGCCTACAGATCCTCTCATATGTTTTGCAATTAAAAGTGAGCAGCAGTCCCTCTTTACAATTATTGGCATATGTTTCTTCTCAACATCCCCTGAGACTCCACTTGGGAAAGTTGTTAACACATTTATCTGTTTTGCTTATAGGTTAGCCTGAAATAGATGAGAAGTTCACCCTCTTCTCTGAGTTGCTGAAGCTCTTCCTTATGGCTGATTATTTATGTGTGTGTATATATGGAGGCATTAATTTTTTTAATGGGTTGTAGGGTTTTTTTAAACTTTTTATGTATTTATACATTTGTGTGTGTGTTGGTGTGTCTTTCTAGTCTAGAACATGTGTACTCTGGTCATGTGTAGATGACTGTTTCAGCACTGACCCTGTGAAGTATACCAGAAACTTTGAATGGTACCCAAGGCTGCCTGAGAGTAAATGTAAAACAGAAAAAAAGTCCAGTATCTTTCACATAAATATTTTAACATCAGCTATTTATTCTGAGAACACTAACGTCCAAAGGTGGTTTTCCCTCTGGGGGACATCACCTAAGCCTATCTCAAAATGGGACATACAAATACTAGTGAACAAAGAAATCTCTAGTTTATGCTGAGAACTAACTGGTAAAACCACAACATTCACATAACACATTAGATGCTCTGGGATAACTTCTTGCCTTCCACTTCTGAATGATGATTTTCTCCAGTCTTCTGTACACAAGTCCCAAGGAAACCTATTTGGGATAAAATGGGTTTCTAAATATAATTTTAGACATCCATGCCCAAACAATTAACCTGCATTTATTAGATGTGCTTTAGAGTAAAAAATTTCCAGCCATCACTGCTAGTTTTCTGTTGCTAATTTCCCAGTTCTTTTAAGACCTAGATTGCAGGCAGATTTAGGGAGCTGCTGACAGCTCTGTATCTACTGAGGAGCCACTAATATCACATTTTCATACGCATGAATTGTTTTTTATTTGGTAGCTACTGTGGAATGGGGAAAAAGAAGTCATTATATGTGCATTACTCAGATTTGCAGGATATTCTAATTCATTTTTATTTTCATCAATTTTTTGGGTTTGATACCCTGCCAACCTGAGTTTCTAAAATGTAAATATCTGTGTGTGGATAAGTAGCGTTAACAGTCCAAGCGCAATCCTCAGATATTACAAGTTCTTTTGGAATTGAATGAGTTACCTTGGGGTTGCACATTTCTACTCTGTGATGTGTAAGCAGATGTGTCTTGTTCTCTATTATATGAAATAGCTTCCTCTCTGTTTCATTTAAGAGTAAATTTTCTCAAGTACTCTTGCCTATGAATTCATGCTGCCAGCACAATTCCCACAAACTGACACCTGTTGCCTTTGAAGCTACAATATCTTTTACATGCCCTAAATTCTCTCACTTCAGTAGAAGACACAAGAACTGATGATCTGCAGTTCTAAATTTTTTAAAAATTTATTTTAATTTTTTTTTTTATTTTTTAAATTTTCATAACACTGGTCAAAATTAATTTTCAGCTTTGGTTTCCCACTGAGACAACCAACTTATCTTTTCAGGCTGTTTTAAGATTAGTTAGTTTTTAGGTTAGTTGACTGCATAGATTCTCTTGCTGGCAGATGATGCTCTGAATACTCAGTAGTTCTGCAAATCAGGTACTCAGGAATAAATAGTAATTGGTTTAGTAAATTACTTTTGTTACATCCCAGTTTCACTTGCAAGCTTCTCACTGTTGGCTGAAATAAATATATATTTATATGTATACTCTTTAACAGAGGGATGGCAAGGCAGTTCAGGATTATTCCTACTTTGGCCTCCTACTGGGACATAAAAAATGGGATCTAAAATAAAATGAGAAGGGGGACAAAAGCAGAAGCTGACAGTAGAGTTCCCAACAAGAGCAGGACTAATTTCCCTCCCATTTCCTCCGTCTTTCATGTACTGCCCAGATCCTCATCTTGCTGTTGGTAGGTGGCAAGCAGAGACTGAGCCCAAGGACACTGGAGTATCTCTTGAAATTAGAGACAGGGAGTAAGAATATGCAGTGAAGAGAAAAAATGAAGTTTTAATTTAGGAGACAGGCTGTATTTCTGACAGATGGACCATCCTTCTGAACCATATAGCCTCCAGCCCCATCCTGCCAGTGAGGAACACGTCAGCCTGAAAGATTAAAGTTCAGCAAAATTACAGGCCACCAAAATCAGGGCTTTATAATGGGAACTGTCATCTGACTTGAATAATAGTCCCATTCATAATACTTATACTGGATCTTAATCTCACTTAAAGTGAAATTACTCCAGGGACTTAAAATAGGAGTATTTGTAATTTAAATGTCTTCTGAGACTCTTTACACCTTTGATATAGGGTACAAAGATGAGCTATCTGTGTTCTCTACATGTGTCTGCATGTGTGTACAACTACCTTTATATCAATATATTTTCTTCTTTTTTAAATAAATAAATATTTTCATACAGATAATTAGAAAACCAAGGGGCATAATTTTCTTCCTTAATTATTTCTAAATTTTTTTAAAACATCTGAGAAAATATTATTTTCTATTCCCCTTTCTGCTGGCAAATATAAGAGTAAAATAGAATGGAGAGTTCAGAGGAAATAGAAAAAAGAAAAGCAAAAGAAAAAATGCAGGTAATAAAAAGAAAACTGTTATGATCTACTGTATAGGGAAAAAAAAAGCCTTCAGATAAAATTAAATATTTCTCTCTAGAAAAAGTATTCTATTGAAAGGACTATAAGGCATCCATACAGCCATCTTTATTTTATGACCAGAGCTGCCAAATACTTTCTGTGCTCACGACTGAGCACTAGAAACACTGAACTGAATTTTCTCAGGGCTAAAAATGTTTAATATTTTTAGCATACGTTTATACCATTACTCATAAACTTGCTATTAGAGACTCGCTCACAGTCAACTCTCAGTGGGATACAGAATTTCATGCTACTTATGCAGTGCTGGCCATAGCTTCTCCTCTTCAGCAGAAGCTCATCACTTCCTGCAAATTATCATTGCTCTTGCAGGTAGAACTTTATTATAGATGATGCACATATGCCAGACTCATCTAGTATTATAACACTTTCTGTCACCTTCATCCAAACAACATCTGGCAGCAGTCCCCAAAGTGACATATCAGACTTGGAAGCAGAACTAATATGAAGAAAAATATGGTGGCAGTGACAATACAACCAGAGAACAACTTCCTCCCCAATTAAGTCAATATGCTGCTATCCCTCAGTGTCTCAGGAGTCCCTCCTCTTTCCCAGCAGCCTATTTTCTCTTATGTTTGCAACAGTCCCCATTTCCATAGTGTTCTAGGTCGACTCCTCTCCTCGAGAGAGGATGACAAGCGTTGAATACAGCTTTTTTTAGCCTGACATCCAAGACTCAGGTAGAGATACTCACTTTTGGCCTTGTAAGGTCCTGTACACAAGCATGTTCTTTCTCTGTGTTTAACTTGCTGTGAACTGCATTCTGTGCAACACCACTTCAAAGTCCCCTAAAGGAGAAAACTTCCTTTTCTCCCTCTACAATGTCAGATTGTGTTGTTGCATGTCACTATGTAGGCAGTTTTTTCAAAAGGGTTCCCTTCAATCAACCAAAACCATAAAAAGTAAAACAATTCCCAAAATCGTTGTTTTATTAGATGCTTGAACAGAGTTGTATGGTATTAAAATATTTTTCATAATTCATGAACCTTAATTTTAAATATAAATACAAATTTAATAAAATTCTTACGAAGTTACAGTTTAAGATTTCCAGAGGAAGGAAGTTTAAAGAATTTAGAATCTCAAATATTTTTTGTGAGAATTTAAAACATACCTATTATGCAGTTGTGTTTTTCCATTTTTTATTAGCTTCACTAAAAACACATAAAATTTCAAAGCCAAACATGTTGTATACTTTACCTTGTCACTGTTTACCTACAACACAGAAGAAGAAACTATATGAAAGAGCTGGGGAATATTGCAGACAGACTTCCCTCAGTAAGACATCACTATGTGGATTATAGATCTGTATCATACTCAGCAGCAGCAGACCCAGTCCCTTCATTAGGTCACTTACCCTTCATGGCTTACATAATTCTTCTGCTTTAAAAATGGGGTTATTTGCCCTAATCTAGAGGATTTAGACAAAGATTGTCTGCCATTTCTTATGGGGATTTTTTTTTAATGTTTACAGTGGAGCCTTGATATAGCAAATTTATCTAAGAATTCTTTTTGCCCCTCCTTGTCTCTTGCTCCACCGTGGTTTTCTGAAGTTTTATATTTTCTGTTTACTCTTTCTATCCTTCTTCCTTAATCACTACAGCTTCCCTTTTCCTTGCAGGCATCTTCTGTAACTTTTTATATAAAAGCTAGGGACAAAAGAAATTCAGAACATTCTAACATATTGGAAAGAATAATAAATATTTTAAGAGCCACAGGTCATACTCAGCATCACTACAAAACAAAATAATGTTAATAATTAAAAGCTTCTCTTGTTATTGTTGAATTCAGTTAAATGTAAGGAGGAAATTCTTTGGTGAAGCAGTGGCACAGGTTGCCCAGACAAATGTTGCCCCATCCCTGGCAGTGTCCAAGGCCAGGTTGGATGGGGCTCTGAGCTGCCTGGGATAGTGGAAGGTTTCCCTGCCCATGGCAGAGGGTTGGAATAAGATGAAGTTTAAGATCCCTTCCAACCTAAATCTCCTCAGGATTATCTGACACCTTGAGAAACTCCCCTTATATGCTGAACAGTTTTTAATTACTTACCTGGCCCAAACATTGGAATTCACCCTATCTCCTCTTTGCTTACCATTCTGTCCCCAAGGGACCAAGGAAAGGAGAATGCAAAATCAATTTCTATACTTACAGCTTTCTGAGCAAGCACTTCTATCCATTTGGAGGAAAAATAATTGTAGCATACTTTATACATTGAGGATCCAAATCAGCTTGCTCTCTTGTGTGTATTTCAGAATCAAAGAAGTCAGAAATGGAAGAAAACTATCAGAGTTTATCATCTGGCCACAACCTTTGTAAAGCAGCAAAAAAAGAGAGGCTGCGAATGAATAGGAGGCAACCACAAATGAAACTTCATTATTACTTTCCTAGGAACTAAATGCAGAGGTTGAATAACTTCACACTGGCTTCAGTGCAACCATTAGTCCTCATCACTTTGTTTGCATGCCCCTAACTTCTGATGTAGCCATGGGACACCCTGCCTGCAGGTGACAGGGCCCTGTGCTGCAGCCAGGTTCTCTCTTTCCACCTGTGGCTCTTTCCCATGTGGGAATATCTGTCAACATGAACCCAACAGAGAAGCAGAAGCTGTGACAGAGCTGGAAGCTTTCAGTCAGGTTTATGATGAGAAAAAGAAAGACAGATCTTCCCAAAGTTCCAAATACTAGCAGAGGAGATGCTGAGAATTTGCCTACAGATTTGTGTGCAGTTGCTGAGCCTGGTTGTTGTCACTGGACTTGTTCTTTGGCTCAGGTAATGTGGAACAACCCCTTTTGGTGAAGCCTCAGTGTAGAATCCAATGAGAGTTAACAGCAAGTAACTGCTCTGCTGAACATGCATTCCATGCAGGATTTGTCAGGTGCCCTTAGATATATAAATATAATGTTTTCATGACTAGGGGAGAAAAGATGGAGTTATGAATTACAGTAGCTGAAATAACTGCTTTTATTCATTAAAGTGTTCAAAAATAATACAAAAATTGGTTTTTTGTAAAGAAGGCCAGGAACACTGTGTTCCTGTATAGATTAATATAAAACTGATTTTATCTCCAACCACTCTTGGTAGCACTGATCAATTAAAGTCAGCACCACGAAAGTTTGAGAATGCAGCTGCAAGGCGCCAATTCAAGGATTTTTGACTTCTGGCTCTGTCCCTCTATTATCAGCAGGGAAGTATTCCCTGGGCACAGTCCCACTGCCAGGGCTAGCAGTGGGGGAGCATGGGAGATTCCGAGGTTAAACACCCAAATTTGACAGANCCCTGGGCACAGTCCCACTGCCAGGGCTAACAGCTTGCAGACAAAAATATCAGTTTTACAGAGCTGCTGGAGCATGAAGTGGCTGGAAGCAGTAGCTATCCACGAGGGAAATGCACATCCCTGTAACAGACTAGGGAGGAAGCAAGGGGCAGGAACCTCTGGTGTGGGGGAGCATGGGAGATTCCAAGGTTAAACACCCAAATTTGACAGTCTTACCTGACACAATAGTGATTCCTGTGAGGGACATGGGAAAAGCCAAGAAGGGATTTCTGAAGGCATGAAGGAAAGGCCTCAGGTTCCATAGGAGGATGCTATGCTCTTGGTCTTGGGGTCTGCCACAAGATGAGGCCTGAGACTGGGGAGATGGATGTAATTTACCATTGAATTGGCAGTGATATTTGTCTATGTGACATTTGTGCCTTGTGAATGACTTCTACGTATCTGTCCCATGGCTAAAGTGTCTCTTTTCCATTATGCCCATATCTGTGGATCAGAAGTTTAAGTTTGGTTGTCAGGAGTACCCAGGATAACATGAACTGTTTGTTTTTTTTTCCTGATATGTTTTCTACTTCATCACACTCACAAGTACAGCCCTCATAGTTCCTGGGGGATACTCTTGAATCTTTGTTCCATAAACATTTTAAATGCTGGCAGAAGGGCCTGGGCACAGAGGCAATCTTGATGTCTGCAGTAAGGACATGGCTGCTTGGTGGGATTTTGACAGTACTATGTCCCATTTTACATCTGCAGAGGAGTATGAAGCATTCTGATTATATAGAGTTATTAACCAGGAATAGCCTCCTTTCTCTCTTTATTAATACTTTTTTTTTACATTTTTTAATAGCACTGACAGTCTTCCATAAGTTCTCCTCTTCCACTCAATAAAATGTTGTCAGATCGCTTGGATGTAAGAAATACCTCATTCACCTTGGATTAGAATGATCCAGGCAGCATTTTAAAGAATTTGGAAGCTTACAATTTTCTTTCTTAGGGCAAGAAAATTAACAAAAATTAAGGTTTTTCTTCAGATGTGTGAGACTTGGCTCTGAAAGTTAAAAATGTCAATAAAATAACCTTCAAACCTAAACGTTCCAAAACCTCAGCAAGTTAGATATGCTTTAGGCATATAGTTTTGCCACAGAGCCTATGCTTTGGCATTAGCCAAGCAAGCTTGATGAGCTGACAGCTGAGCAAATTGGTTTGTTTTTTATTTTGACATCACCCTATTCAGCTAAGGGTGCTAACTTGTTCACAGTTTCAGTCCTGCAAATAGGAGACTGAATTGATCCGGTGACCTTATTGAAGCATTTTGATTGATATAGACTCTGGAAAATAAAGATGGGTTTGTCCTTATGAATGTTTTTGATGTGAAAATCAGTCTGGTAAGCAAAAGAGTGCAGGGTCGGCAAATTTGAGCAGTTTAGGTTTGGCATCAGCTGAGCCAGCTAAAAGTGACAATCAAGTGATCCTATCAAGGTTTTCACTTTAGTTTTGATACTCCTGTAATTGAGCATCTTTCTCTTCTGTCACCTAACTTCTAGATGGTTTTGGTTTTTTTAAATTTCTGATTCAAGTTAGAGCCATGGGAAACAGAACTTAGCTGTGGGAAAGTAAACCAAAACTTACCCCTTAGTGAATTAAAGGTAAATTGAAGGATTAAGAGAATAACAATCCAATAGTATCCTAATTAATTTGAGGTTTTGGAAAGCTTCAGCTATGCTGCTTTGATTGATTTTTTTTTTCTTACAATTAAAAATGTCTTTAATTTATATATATGTATATATATTTGCAAAGTTGTTTGTGCTTGGTTTCTTCTGTTTTATGTTGGGAGCTTTGCCAAAAGGAAATCTAGTCAAATAATCTGGACTGTGTATAATTGTGCAGTGTTTTTCCTTTTTTTTCTGCTAATGATTGAAAGAAATATTTCCTCTGGACTGGGAATGGAATATAGGTAAAAGTCAGTGTACATTTTTTTTGTAGCTTAGGAGTGAAGAAAATTAATATCTGGGATGCTAGCCATCCCAGAACTGGAAAATGTACCCCAAAACTTTGATTTTTTTTCCATTAGAAAAATCCAGCTGTTTAATCTGAAGGCTGTTATCAAATTTATTTGCTCTCCATATATCATAATCTCTTCTGCTGTTACAAACTTTAAGGAACTTGAAAAAAGAATGAAGACTGAAAAGCTGCAGCACTAATGCTTGCTCCTTAGAGATATTAAAGGGCCTTATCAAGCACAGACAATGCAGAAGCTTAGGGTTTCTTTGGTCTCCTGGCACAGCGGTGTTGGTTCTTTTTTAGATTTCCACAAGTAGATGCAAGGGAAGGAGGGAGAGAACCCACATGAGTACTTAACTGAAATCACAGAAGAATTAACTAGGCTGCTGAATTGTTTTTATTTTTTTTTTTAATAAGGTGAGACTGGGATTTCTTCACCCTATTAAGTAGGAGGCAAATAATTAGTGAAAAGAAGGAAATCCACCAGAACAGTTCCATAACTCCTGAAAATAAGACTCTCTATCAAGAGTCAGGCAGATATGATGGTACTTATTTCACCTCAAAACATGACCAAAGAAAGACAGATTTGAAATAATGTCGGAGAAGCCAATAATAATGCAATCTCCTTTGGGATGGTATTATCTGCAATGGAAAATTTGAAAACCTCTGAAGATTATGAAGTGCGAAGAACAATAGCTACCTGCTGCTATTCAGGAGAAATGAAAAAGCCATAACAATGCACATTATGCTGTCTTTGAATGGGATACATTCCCCATTTGGTGAAATCACTTTAGCCACTGATTCTTAATGCTGTGTGAAAGGAAGCTATTTGCGGCTTCTAAAGAAAGACTAAAACACACTATTTCTTCTAATATATCAATTCTTACACTGGCAGACAAAAATATAAACTTTTTTCTTCTGCCATTCATTTTCTCCTGCCTGACCTAGTGCGAAACTGGATTTTGTTTGGTTCATTATTATTAGTTCAATTCCATTGTCATTAGTTGTATAATCAACCTCTGCACCCAAAAATGAGTTCTATTGCAGTATCTTATGACCAGTAGGACTGCAAGTACTAGAAGTACTGCTGAAGTCTGTGTCTTGCTTTATTTCCCTCAAATGCAGTATTCAAAGAGCATTGCCCCTGCCATGCTAGAGGACTGCTGTTTGCCCAATCCGTATCCCTCTGAACAGAAAGGCATTTATCAAAGCAGAGATGTCCCCTTTTCTCTGTGTTCAGCTAAGACTTCATTTTCCCTAATGCTTTATGGCAAGAATGTCACCCTGAGCTCACTGGGATCAAGGGAAGCTGAGCCAGGATCTTTTAAAGCCCACAACCCTCACAGAGGGGCTGTGTCAAAGAGGCTCATGAGGACTCTGACGTGGCAGCAGAGAAGAAAGACTGAGCAGCTGAAGAGCCCTGCACCATTTTATCAGCATAGCCCACACAGGCCTGACAGATTCTTGTATCTGAAATAAGTTCAGTGAAGTTGCTGCTCAAATAAGTAATTTATCTTAGTAAACCAGAAGCTCTGACCTGTTACTTTCACAGAGTATGATCTCAGATGAAGGGAGGATAAGGTTAGTGATCCAATAACTTGGAAAAGTCCAAACTCTGACACTGACCCCACAAAGTGACCAGTAACCTTACCAAAGCCCCTACCATGATATCAGTCCAACAACCCGAGACTAGCAGTATCTATAAAGCCCCTAACTTGAAATTGAGGCACGTTTGAATTTTGCCTCTAAAGTAGATCCAAAAAGTGTGTTTTATGTATTATCCCATAAATGTAGTATGACCCTTACCTTCCCAGGCTGCTGGCCTGGGACTTTTCAGAATGTCTGCTTGTTACGGTCATGATAACTGAGACAAATTTGCTGCTGCTCCTGCTGCTAGAACCATTAAGTGACATCTGAGTTAAAATGTAAAAGTTTCTGGTGACCTGAATCATGGGGAACTGGCATTTATAATTCACATTTCCTGTTGGTAATTTTGGGGAGACCTACAAGATGTATTGGGTGAATTCCACGTAGCAGTGTCAGAACAGCACAAAAGGGCATTGCATTGGTTCTTTGGTAATGTAGATTTTCATTTTCCTTGGATCTGCTGCTATGTCCACACCAGCTACAGTAGATGTGGGACATTTCACAGAAATTAAAGACTGCCCTTCTATGAGTAAACATGGGAGTTAGTGCAAGTGTTCTTTCAGGTGATGCTGTTGTAAATCTGAAGAGGGCCAAATAAGTGCCCTGGAAAGTTTTTTCCATGATTTCCAGAAAGCAAGTTTATTTTTCTGAGGCTTGCATGCTCTCCCTGGCAGTCAGAGATCATGGCTCTGCAGCTAATGTCAGTATAAGTAGTTCCTGTGCTTTCTCTGGTCATTTTTTATTGCCCTTGTGGTTCAGTTTTTTTCCTCCCACCTATCTCTTCAGCTGCACAAAATCTGTTCTGTGGTGGGCTGAGCAGGAAACTGGATCACTTATTTCTGCCAATTGAAAGTACTCTTCTAAAGAATAAACAAAAAGGACTATAATGTGCCCAAATCAGTTGTGACAGATGGCATCTCTTATCCCTTGCTTTGTGCGCCCTTAAGAAGCCTGAGCAAGGTGAAGTCTCCAGAAAGACAGGGAAATTGTTCCTTTTTGCTGGAGATCTGCTGTCGCACCTCAGGAATGGGTGGCTTGAGGAGGCTGCAGAGTGCAGCCAGATGCACTTGAGACTGCAGCGAGGATGAGAGAAATGTCAAAGGCTGTGTAAAGTGACTGCTCAGAAAGTCATCAACTTAAATAAGTCTAGAAACCAAGCAAGGGGAAAAATTTAATTTCTAGTGTGTTAACCTGCTTGGTTTGAACCTGCTAAATTCAAAAATACTGCTGTCATTTTTATTCTAGAAGTCCTAGGCATTCTAAGTCTTATTTTTTTTAAAAAGCATGCTATGAGAAGAGAGATGAGAGAGATATAGGTCCCCATCAAGCCATAGCCAAGTCTGTTCTATTGAAACTGCAGCCTTATTAAGTAGCCTGTATGTTTTATTTGTAGCCAAGGTCTATCAGACATTTACTGATGAGTTTTTCTCATCAAGCCTTTGCTGAAAACTCTTACCTTTGCATGAAAGTGTTTCTCTCTGCTAGAAGCTACACTTGGTTGTTGGTATTCCTCTTGCTTCTCATTCTTGCCATTTGATCAGATGCTAGTGTTTATGTTTTAGGTGTCTGTTTTGTCTGATGTGAAGATACTTGGCTAAAATAGGCTTCAAAGAAGGGTTGGCTCTGTTAAAAGATTCACTCTCAAGCCAAGAAAGTCCCCAAACAGTATTTCTAACACAGACACAAGAATTTCTGCATAGTAATGGTGACTGATTTTTAGCAATGCCACAGCATAGCTGATTTTTTTTATAAACTCTCTTTAGAAAGTAGGGTGGGAGGTGAAGAGAGGCAGAGTTTAATCTTGCCTGGAATCCTGGAATTCTTTTAGGCCTTCCAGATCTGAAGGAAGTCAAATGATTCTGTAATTTGGTGAAATGTAAGTATTACTGTATATAGGTGTGAAGACAGCTTAAAAGAATACCTATTAAACAGTATAAACTTCAGACATATGTATACAGGCACTGATGCTAGAGATGATGAGGCCTGTCCTTAAAGGGGTGTTAGCAGTGAAAAAACTTCTACTAGAAGATACTACATGTAACTCATAATCTATTGCATTTAGTTTTGGTATCTTCAGCCCTATATATGCCTTAAATTTATAGACTCATATCTTGACATGGATTAAAAATTGCATGGGAGGTCAAAAGATTTTTTTTTCTGATGCGAAGTGTTGAAATAAACTGGAATTTTTTGACAATTAAAAGACTGATAGTTTGTGGCTACCTACATTGCAGGAGAAATGATGAAAATATGAATAACAAAGTCTGGCAGTCATTTGTCAGAGCAGAGCAGTCTGCTAGTAGAGTTAGGGTGGGATATAAATGCATTGTTTTCCATCTGTATTTTGTAGGTGATGTGTGGTGTTCTCTGTTGTTTCCTTCCTTCCCCATTCTTTTTTTGCAAGGAGAGGTAGAAGGGATGGTCTGCTACTGTCCAGAGATGCTGCTAATCATAGGCTAAACTGCCCAGTTAAGAGTTTGCAGGTTGGTTAAAAACATCTTCTAAATTAATTCCTGTGAATTCCACTTTTAGAGGAATCTGTGTTTCCTACCTCCAACCACTGCGCTGATTCCTGGCAAGCATTGCTGACACTGGGCTGGCTTCATGCAGTAAAAGAGAGGCTGATGGTACTCAGGGTCCATCAACAGTTTTCACAAGGAATAGCCTGGTAAACTGCAATATCACAGTTACTTCATGCAATCTTATCTCCTTACATGTTTTGTTTAGTAAGAGCTTTGGGGCTTGAACTGGTTGTACTCTATATTTCCAGTGCAGCAGGACTTATGAGAAGTTTCAGGCAGCACCCTGCTAGAAATAATTTATAATAGTACTTCACACTAGGGACTTTCTGCTTGCAGATTCCAAAACAACTTTTTACAAAAGAAGTGTTAATACCCACATATTACTGGGAGAAAAGTGAAGGAAAAAGAGGTTAATTATGAAGTCACAGAATGTTCCAAGGCAAAAGCAAGGGGGCAGAATCAACACCACCTGACTGACTCTCTCCTGATCACTCTTGTTGGTTAAATTGGTGGTGGCATTTGCAGAACCCCTCCTCTCCTGCTGCGCCATGGTCAGGGCTCAGTGCATTTCCAGATGTTGGATGGGGAGGGGGAAGGCTTGGAAATCCCTGCTTGCCCCTTGTTATTTCCATTTCTTCCCATAATAACCCACAAAGGATTCAAGCTACAGCACAGGTGAGGTAGGATATGTGGCTGCTGACTGCTGCAACAGCCTGACCAAGAAATTGATAGGCTGTCACTCGCTAGGATGTAATTCCCAATAATCATATCTCTTCTGTTTACCTCCCTCTCAGTGATTTACAGATCCCCACCATATATCTGTAGGGAGCTCCTCTGCTCACCTTGGTTTCTGCCTTTCAAGATTCTGCCCTGCATGATGATAAGCTTCAGAGAGAAATGACTACTGCTGATAAACCCAGCCATCCATGCTCCACATTGCATTACCCAGGTCCCAGGGGAAAGTCTGTATGCTGGTGAATGCTGATGGCAGAATCCACTTAGAGAATTGGCTGTTGTTGGTCTGTTTATTTGCATACAGAAGTATCTGTAAAGCATCCCTTTATTCCATTCCCAACAATCCTCCTCTGAGGACAGAACTATAAAAACAAGTCTTAAAAAGAAAACAGTGAAGTAACCGTGAGAATTCTGTTTATTCTTAAAAAATAAAAGTTTCATTTCTTACTGTAAAAATAGCAATAAGTGAGAAGGTGAGAAAGACTAGAATTGAAACCAGAAAAAGTGTTTATTTAATTTTGCAGAGCATTTCAATATTCTGGCATTCTTGCTTTATTTGGTATAAAATATGTCATTTTAATGCTCTGGTAAAGGAAAGAGAAATGTGGACTTTGGGAGCACTCTGTCATTAGCAGAGGAGTCCACCTGATGTTTTTCCCCGGAGCCCTGATTTAGTGAAGCCTCAGGAGCAGCCACTCTGTCTTCTCAGTAGGCATTTGGTGAAATTCTCAGGGAATTGTTTGCTGTCCAGAAAACCGTAGCACCATGGTGAAGTTGAAATATCATCTCTGTATCTCTTTTAAAGTTCAGGAAAAAAGTAAATTCTGGTTAAAAGAAAATAAAAATCATTGTTCGAACTTGCTATAAAAAAAAATACGGCTTTGTATGTTTGATTAAGTTTTAGAACCAAAGTAGTGCTGCCTTGCAACAGACTGTACAAATTGGTTTTAGTGGGTCACAAACTGCTTCCAGAGAAACAAGCCTTAGAATATATGATTACTCTGGCTAAAAAAAAAAAAGTCTTGTGTAGGATCTCTATGCCATTCACACCAGTTCAAAGGATGTGTTAGGGTGAGAGGG
>VWYI01042650.1:356-11490 GCA_013399455.1 Anthoscopus minutus | reverse complement strand
GCTGACCTCCTGCAGGAAAATGGACTAATGCTACAAAGTTGCTTTTGTTCCCTACTGCTTGCAGCCCAATGAGTGTGAACATTTTTAACAAACGTATAATTATTTTTCGGAAGATGAGGGAAGAAGCTTTCGAGTCAGGAGGAATACCCAGCTGATACCAAGCCTGCTTACCTGTAAGCCTCTAATTTCTAATGTGTGTAGAAAGCAGAAAAATTATAGTTTCAATAAAAGTTGCAGGCCTTTTTCTTCCCTTTATCTCATCTACTTTAGGTGTTTCTCAGTGGCATGTGATTCAATTAATGTCATTCAATGAGGCAAGTTAACCTTTCATTGCCAGGCTGAGTTCTGAGCTTTATTTCCAGTTTCTTGCTCTTGAGGGCTTTAGGAGACACTGAGAATTCTGCACAGGTGCTGGTGATGTCCATTATTTGCAATAGGTGCTAGAGAAATAAACATATTTTCCTTCTAGTCTATGTTCTTTCTTGTTCTGCTTATTCACTGCTATTAAGCAGACCTTGTGTTTCTAACATACCATTTTAGTTTAAAAGCCTTGGGTTTTTTCTTTTTTTGTGGGTTATTTTATTTTATTTTATTTCATTTCATTTTATTTTATTATTTCCATTGATGTTGTCAATGTAGCTCTGGGGAGAGTGTTTGCTGCATGCCCCACATGCTGCAGAAAAGTACACACCACAACAACAACTGTATTTACCTTTACTGTGTAAATAGGACTCTTTATTCTTTCATAAATGGAATATGAACAAAGCTTTGGACTACAGAGTAATTTACTCTGCATACTAAACATTTTTGAGGTAAGTCAAAGTAGGCATGAAATAGAACATGAATGTAAGCCTCAACCCTTTTCCTGGATACCTTTGTACTGAGCTCAGGGTGTGAACACAAGACATTTTGCAAGGCACTAAAGGAATGTAATCAGTTCATGACAAAATAGGGCTGCTCATCACAGCTGGCAGGCATAGATATTCCAATCTGGAGATGTCTTGACTCTCTTGAAGGTCATTTGGTTCTCTCTTGGCAGGGAAAAAAAAAAACGTGTTTTTTTTGGAGCTGTGTATGTGAGGGAGCAAAGCTGCAGAAGCTGCACTTTCCAGGTCAAGAGTCCTACAAGCACCAGGAGAGTGCTTTGAGCCTAAAAATTTGGAATTTTCAACCTATGTTGTAGTCCTAGTGGAGAGTTGCTGAGATACCTACATAGTGGAACTGCAGCAAATATTACCAAGGACTTATTTCAGGTTAAAAAAATAAAAATAGAAATAATAGTAACTATGAATATCAGATTGTGATAGGATATTAAAATTATAGGATTTAATGCTTTGTCATTCTGGCAGCATTCCTGACTTCCACAAGTTTCTGTGCCACTCTTAGCCAGGAGTGGTTAGCTCACAGTGGTTAGCAGCGCCTGCTATCAGTACCCAATATTGATGGTGTTAACAGAATCACACCTGGTAAGAAGTAGATGAGCTGGCCAGCAAGATTTTCTGGGGATTGGATTAGTGTTTATTTAATTTTATTTTTGCATTTATTCAACCATCTGTGTGGCCACATCCATTTATTTAATTAGTGAGATGATTTTTAATCTGTGGTTGCCAACTATATATCGTAGCCCAGCTTTTACCACTTTTACCAGGATAGTGGTTCCTTGCTCTTCTCACTGTATTTATAATTAATATTGATCTAAAGTATGAATGAGTCAAGCAGAATTTGAATATAAAGATGAGAAATTGTATTCTGAAAGCTAGTCAGATTTGAGAGTGAGAACATGCAGTTGGGTTCCTTGCTCAGCATCTGAGCGTGTAATGATTTTGTCCTGTGGCAGCAGTGTGGAGAATCACTTTTATAGGGGTAGCAAATATATTACTTGTGAGATGATGCTGCTTTTTTTCTCCTGAGGAAGAAATGCATATACAGGGATTATGCTGCAATCCACAGGAGATGCAAAACTTGACCAGCCAAACCCAGTAGGATCTGTTGATCCAGAAACTTGGTCTGAAAGAGGGTAATTTTCTGCCAGCAGCAGGAATGTTTGGGAAGGTGCTTCCAGCTGGGAGCTAATTAGATGCTGCTGAGCCTGCAAGGCCCTCAAGGTGGCAAATGCCACACATCTCATGCCACCAGCTCACTCGAGCAGTCCCATCACATGCTCCTGCTCCTTGAAGGCTCTCTCACATCTGCTTGAGCTGTGGGAATGCAGAAGGCATTTTCCTTCAGCTGTGCTTTTCAGTCTCAAGTATCAGGTGTGGGCCCTGTTACACTCACTGCTGCTGCTTCCTATTTTATTGCTTCCCCTGCTGGGTTATGATGGCTTAGAAAGAGCTGCTTGGTGGGAGAAGTCAGCATTGCTGCAGGGATTTTGTATGTGTGGGCATGGGAGCTTACCAAGTGATGCTCATGAGGGGAGCAATACCTGATACATCCAGCTGTGCCTGTGCTGTCAGATCCTGAGGCACCAGGAAGCTCAAACGTGATTTTTGTTGGGTGTCCACACTATTCTATAAATTCTAAGATGGCACTGGCCTGTGGCTTGTGATATCAAAGCCTCCTGGAAAGAGCCTGGGCTGATGTCTCTGCTGAACACTGGGAAGCCAAAAATTGCTGGGTGGCAGTGAGAGGGATCACAACACACCTGGCCACAGGAACTGTAGTGACTGTAATGACTTCATTCCTAATAAAGTCTTCATGACTGATGGGGAGGGCTTGAGGTAGCACTGCTCCAGTCCTTCCTTTTGCTTTTCATGAAAGTTCAGCTGAAGCCAGAAACTGAGTCTTGTCCATGCTTGAGCAGCCCAGAAGGAAAGGCAGTGTGGGCATAATTTCAAAACGCATTTTGGGAGAATCTTATGAAGGTTATTGCCTTGAAAGGGGAGGGTTAAGAAGACACAGCTAAATAGAAGCTAAAATTAAAAAAAAATAATAATAATTCATGTCACACATTAACAGAACTGTGTGGCTTGAGTTTAGAAGTTGATGTGGGACAGACAAAGTGAGAACCCCAGCTAAGCTGCACTCAGGCCGCTGACACCACTTGCTTAGTCTCAGCTTGGAGTTGCAGTAGGCAGTGGTGGAGCTTTAAGGCTGTTTTAGTCTCAAAGCCTAACTGCATATTTAGAAGTCCGACCTAACTTTGAAAATGCAACTCTCTACAAGCAGTTGTATTTTATATACCCAATAACTCCTGCAAACATGTCAACTGGTTCAAAGTACTTTCTTGATTGCTCGAACAGCTCTGAAAATGGTCAAATGGTATTCATCATACAAATTATTCAGAATTCTCCTTGTTAAATATCTTGCAATGGCCTTCATGCAATTTTTTAGTTCTTGATTGGCCAGCTCTAGCTGGTTTGGTGGCCCAGCTTTTCAGAAGCATTGCGAGAGAGCAGCTCTGTGCAAACATCCGTGGCTGTCGTAACCATTCCGTTTACAGCCAGCCAGTGCCTGTGAAAACTGCAGATTAAAGACAATCTGTTCTTGCATAGCTGGAGCAGCAGGAATTGACTCCATAGGTGGTTGCACAGATCTGAGAAATGCTAAACTGTAATGAATTTGTTTTGCTGAAAAGAGGTGAAGGCCCAGAGCTACATCTACACAGGACATTCATGGAACAGAAACTTGTGGGAATACCATGAATTACCCAGAGACAGAGTGGGATTAGTATGTGTTTGCTTCTTTAGTACTGCCCCTTTATCACAGAAAAACAGATATTGTTTGAGCTGGTTTGGGAATACACTGTATGCATTTTCCATAAGTATTTTCTGTGGATTGGCTTTTGTGAAGTCCAGATACTTTTTTTACTAAACCCTTTTGAATATGAAATGCTTTACAAGTGTCCTCCTTTTTCTTGCCTTGCACAACCACAAGTTTTAAGTTTTGGGCTTTTTCCTGGTGGGGCTATTACATCTTACTAGATTACTTCTGCAAGATTATCTTCTCTATTAGCTGTATGAGAGGAAATAATGCTGTAGTTTTTAAATGAGATACATTTAAACTTTCTGTGCATTTCATGTTCAACTTAATGTTTTCTTTAATGATATCAAATATAAACAATAGCTAAAACATAATTTTACTTAATTTTAGGGGGTTTGGTTTTTTTCTTATTTTGAGAGGATAGGGCTTACTTGTTTAGGCAAGTAAATTACCATCTCTATGAACTGAGTTGAAAAAGAAAAAAGTCATCTCCCTTTGGAAAAAGAGGTGACTGGTTACTCTTCCTGAACAGGTTGGGACAACAGCATAGAAAAATTGGGCCCTTGTGGCTTAGAGTCATTGTGGTCTCGCTGGCAGGAGAAGTTGGGGACAACAGCTCTAGTTCCACCATTTATAGGCAGCAGTGGAAAAAGAGGCTCCCAAAACCTGGCAGTATCCC
The DNA here is from genome assembly GCA_013399455.1 of Anthoscopus minutus. NCBI lineage: Eukaryota > Metazoa > Chordata > Aves > Passeriformes > Paridae > Anthoscopus > Anthoscopus minutus. The sequence goes on along the minus strand of VWYI01042650.1, from coordinate 7,109 downwards.
CTGCATCTCAGGTGAAAAGCAAAAAAGTTCCCTCTAAAAGCAGTCTTCTGGTTCAAAAGTAAAAATGGATGTATTTTGAGAACCTCTTTAACAGCTAAAATGAACATTAACAGGATATGGGTTTGTCTTGTTATGTGATTTCTAGCAGCTTTATAACAAGCCTCTTAGAAACTGTACATGAAAAAGACCCAGACAGTCTACAAGTTAATTAAACTTTGCTCTAGATTCTAACTTAACAGAGAAATAAGCTGCTAGATTTTTTCCTAATTAAACATAATTTTCACATTTTACTTATGCAAACTACATTATCATATGTAAGCAGCTGAGACTTTCCTGAACTCATAATATTAAAATTTGAAGTATAGAAATGTTTTAACTTAGCAAGAATAAATCCCAATCCAGTCATAGATTTATGTTAATAATTAAGAGATTCTAGGCCTTTAACATTATTAGGAGTTGGACACAGGAAAAGCTTTAGTATTTTAAGAATGTTTAGAAGACAAGTGACTATGATATTTTACCATAAATATTTTAACACTACATCATGTTGTTTGTTTTTTTTTCCCTTAATATTATAATTTTCTACATAAAAGAAAATAATTTGTGGGGATTTATATGGGACATGGAAATGATGCTAGTTTCACCAGTCTGATTCAACTTAACACTTGTGCATTTACATAGCTATGGCCATAAGAAAGTCAACTAGCATATTTTTTCTGCTAGGATTTGTTCCACTTAATTATCTTGTACTTTAGTGCAGAGAAAAAGAAAGCTGTCTGTGTAAAGCAGACATTACAAATAGATTATGGGGCTGTAATATAAAACCTCTTTATAGCCAGATTTCATTCACTACTAATCAAAAAGAGATTGTGTGGAAAGAGGGCTTTTAATTCCCTATATCCAGTGGACTTCATTTCATTCTAATTTTGGTGCAAATGGTAAGTTGTTGGCTTTTTTTTCCATTGGAACAAACAAAGTCAAATGAAGAGAGAGAAATCAGCCGCCAGTAAAACTAGTATTTTGAGGAAGAGAAAAACCCAGTGTGTTTAGTAGATCATCATGAGAATTCAGAGTTCTCCATTAGGCAGCTTCCACTAATCATCACCATTTTTAAAACTCTGAGCAGAAGTTCAGCACAAAGTAGATATTAGTGCCTTTACTGGGCAGCTTTATCACAGTACTCCTGACCTCAGGCTAGGGAGATAATCAGACGAAGAACAGAAAAGCTGCAAGAAACTTTGGTTCACAATGAATACCTCAAAGTTTTTCCCTTAGAAGTGTTGCCTCAGCACATCTTTGCATATCCCACCCTTTAGCAGAGTAATACCACTCAGCTCCCATCCTTAACAACTCCAGAGCCTGTGGCTTGGCCACTTGTCAGTGGGTAGTGCCTGCATGGAGCCGAGCTCTGGGGCAGCGTGGTCTCCACCACCTGCCTTGCTAAGCAGATGGGTTGCTTTATTTCCTACCAGTTGGCACAAAGAGCTCTTGCAGCTCTGGGTAAGGCAGCATTCACTTCCAAGCTCGGCAATGCCTGCAAAAACCTCCAGTTCCAGATGAGGGAAGTAGGATCCACGATCAGTAATACCTGAGATGGGTGACTATCCAACCAACCCTTACATTGCTAAAATGAGCGCTGAAATAAACTGCTCGATGGATGTGTTGCAGCTGGAGATAGAGTGAGCTGTAGTAATTTGGCTAGATGGTGAACTGTGGGGCTTTTCAGTTCATCTCCACACATAGTAGGTAATTAACTCATTCCCAATCTTTGTTCAGATAGCCACTGAGGGAATCAATAGTGAGCCTAGCCCCCAGGTGAAGTGTGTTCACCTTTAAAACATATTTTAAATGTACAGGCTGCAAAGTGCTCCAGTGCACAATCACATTTTCCCTGGGTGTCAAAATCAAGTGGCTGAAAAGCAGGATAGGCATTGCCGAGGACAAAGGTAATGTTATATTACCTACATTTCTGGCATGTTGCCATTGTTTCATTTTGCAGCATTAAGGGGAGTAAAGATTATAGCTCTGCATATTTAAATGCAGAACACGTTAAAATGCAGGCTAAAGAGAGCTACTCTATGCTTATTATATATAACTAGGTTTTTGAAACATATTTATTGTGAAATGTGTGAGAACATTATTAAAAAGTACCCATTTGTATGCCACGGGTAATTAACAATAATTATCTTCTTGATGGTCAGTTGAAATATAGCTGACATAAAGAAGAAATTTCACGCACATTTAAATTAAAAACTAATTAAAACACATTTTGAAGATGACACAATTTGACATACAGTTATATCTGTCAACAAATACCAAGGTTTTCCTAAGTTATCTAGGCTTAAGGAGATACTGCCTGGTCAATAATGCTTGGTTTAATAACAATAACTAAAAAACCCAAACCCTATAGCATCATACTAGGAAAATACTGACTGAAAAAAAAGCAGCTAGGATACCTTAATAATATAACCCAATTTTATTTTATTTGAGAAAAGGCCTCAGCAGTTTTAAAAAAAAAACAGTCATAGAACAAAGCTTACTGCATGACTCAGGAATCTTCTTGAGAGCTTAATTCTCCCTGTAATATAAAATATAAATACTAGCTCCACTTGTGTCTGGACAGCAGTGCTTGATATCAACAGTGTAGAGATGCAGTTTTGTTCCCTTGGTAGGGTTTGCTGGTCCATGTTTCCAGTATCCAAGAAAATTGCTTAATTTGGGTAACCTCAGGATTTTTGCCACTTCATCCTCTAAGAGCTTGTGATCTGTCAGGTGACTGAGATCTCCCTTCATGTGTCTGGTACAAGTCTGATGGTTTCTCCAGAATCCATGAAGACAGGGAAGTCGGAATTGACTTAGAAACTGCCTTGTCCTTTACCCAGGGACATGGCTAGAGCAGATGATGTGACTGATGGGATACCAGTTAATTGCTCAAAGTCTACTGAATCTGAGTTGGAGTTGTCAGAATCTGTCTCCTATGGAGTGAAATTTTAAGTTTTTTCTTTTATATTTTAGAACATTCTAAGCCAGGATAGTTCAGTAGTGATATATAGAAATGCTCAATTCTAAAAGATCTAAAACCAAAACTTATTTACTGAACTATCCATTTTCCCAGCTCTGATTAAGGGAACATACCCAATTACATAAGTATATTATTAATGTTCATCTGTAGTGTAGTAGAATTAAAATTGCAATGTCTCCCAATCACGGTCTAAACCACGCAGTAATCAAGCATGAATTTAGCAAGTTCATTTTTCCATTATGCTGTTTTCAACACAAACTTACCATATTAGCATATGGTACCATAACATTGCAGTTCAAACTAGAAGAAAGAAATTCCTCACTGTGAGGGTGGTGAAGCACTGGCACAGACAGGCTGTGCATGCCCCATCCCTGGAAACTTTCAAATGCAGGCTGGACTGGGCTTTGAACAACCTGATCTTGGTGAAGATGTCCCTGCTCATCTGCATGAGGGTGGGACTATGGAGCTCAGCTTTGAGATGCTGCAATTCCTGCTTGGCACCGCACTTATCTTTAATCAGTTTTAAAACAGAAGGTAACAGAATGTGAATGGAAGACCCTAAACATTTGCTAAAATGAAGAGCAGAAGCAGCGTGTTTAAAAGCTTGCTATTTTTTAACTTTTAATGTTTCCAATTTTCTCTCTCTCTTGACTCTTGCCCCAGTGGACCATATCAAAACAGGACTAACCTTATGCCACTGCACTGAGTCCAAATCTACAGCACAGTGTCCAGGAGCCTAACACTGTTGAATTCAAGTTATTCTTTTAAGTATGTGCTGCTGTATTTAACATCAAATTAGACAGGAGAAAGAAAAGTAAGTTTGCTTGTTTGGGTTTTTTTTCCTGTTTCTATGTGTCAAAGAAAATTTCTTTATAAAATGATGCACTGAAAATAGCAAAAATGCTTAAAAGGTTTACCTTTGGAAGAAACCAAATAGTATCCTTTGCACTGTGCCAAGGTTTAAAAGCAGTTATTTCTCATTATATAACTTCCTTTTTTGCCCTTTTGTTCTTAACTCGATCAACCTTCTTTTTTACTTCAGTCATCAAGTTAAAAATAGGCAAAACTGTGCAATTAATCCATCCTATGTCATTCATGCTTTCATGATATTAGCATTACATTAGTAATTTTACCTACTGTAAAATTTTTGGGTTTAGCTAAGATTAACTACACTTCAAAATGCTTTCAGTGCTAATAATACAGACTCTCCTTACATAAGCAATCTGCTCATTTTTGAGGTTTTCTCTTCTTTAACAATTTTGTGATAATATACATCTGTTTTTCTCCGACTCACTCGCCTGCATTTGCATTATGCCACCACTGAGGAATATTTTCCTTAGCAGCAACCAAGCACGAAGGGGAAGTATGGTCACAATTCAGAAGATATGAGGCAAGAAACATTACCTTCAAATAGAATCTTTGGCTAAGATCCAGTGCACAGCTAAGCCTGCAATGCTTTATTTAAAAGAAGAAAAAAAAAAAAAAAAAGAAAAAGAACCCCACAACAACAAAAACCAACTAAACATTAAAAGAATTTTTTTTTAATTTGATGGACTAAATTCACTCCACTGAAATAAAAAAGAAAATCCCTGTTTTTATTTCTACATTGTGCTACTAGACCATGACTGTTCCCTTGGAGTTTATCCTCTATGTCACTTGCTAATGTTGGTTTAAAAAAAAGATAAACACAGGCAGGTGCTAAACCATTAAATACCAAGAGAAGACATGCCAGATTACATAACTAATAGCAATATAAATTGGAAATAATAAATTAGGGAATGTAATTTTATATTTTAAGCCTTTGCAAAAGCAGACTTTGACTTACTAAGCACTAATAAGTACTTTTGGACTCATATATTGTTCAGTATTTTTACAACCATGAATATGCATCATGAACTACATATGGATGTTTTATTGGAAGAGAGTAGCTAGATGTTAAAACTCTTGTATATAAAATTACTTTTTTTTTGTTAACATCTTCCTTATCATTAAACCCATAGTAATGTCCAATATTTTCATGGAATAAGGTGAAATAGTTCAAGCAACACATTAACTGTCTGGAGTTTTTCATACTGTTTTCTGAAATTAACTTCTTAAGGTGTTAAAGTTATTGTTTGAGTTGGTTTGTTTATTCTCAGAGGAGGAAGGCAGGGCTGTCCTACTGCTCCTGAGATTAAAAGGCAATTGTTCCTCACTCTTACTGTGAGGAACAGTAAGAGTAGCCCAAGCTATTTTTCCTGTGGCAGTGGGATATCCTCCCATTCCAGGGTCACCTGAACTCCCTCTAGGACCAGTAATTCTGAATATATCATGCCTTATCTGACCTTTTTCTTACCAATCCTCCTCTGTCAGGTGAATGTAGTAGTCATGCAGTACTCAGAAATACTCTGTTAAGGGCTGGAGATCCTCGCGGAATTAGGAACTGGCCGTCCAAGCTCCTTCAGGAAAGCCATGAGCCCAAAATAGCTGGGAGTGTGACCTTTTTATTCAACATCTGCTGCCACTAAGAATTAAATTGTAGAGGAAAAAAGATGGGGGAAGCAATATAAATGGGTGCTCCCCATTTGCTCCATCAGTAACTAAGAATTCTTGCATTTATTGCAGGAGCAAGTGGAATTTAGTAGTTGGAAATAAGCAGCCATATGAGCGGTAACGAAAAGTAGGACATGGTTGTCATTGATTCTCACTGTGAGGTAATTGTGGTATAGAAGATGCCTAGGTAGGATCTTGGGGTTGGGTTTTACTTCTTTAGAGTAAATTATGACAAATAGGAAGAGTCCAGAAAGGCTAAGAGTTTAGGGATTTTTTACATCTTCCAAGATCCCAGAACTTTTCATCAGGTTTCGTCATTTCTTCAAAAATATTAGTTTGCTTGAAATTACTTTTGAGCAATAGATGTAAATTAAGGAGAATAATTTTTAATAAGTTTCTATGAAATCTATGTAACACTGAGAATCCTGTGGCTCAGCTTCTCAGCAGGTTTGAAAAATGCTTCTCTGACTTCAAGTGTTAGGATCTGGTATAATTTCTATCATGAACATGAGGTGGCTTTATGTCATTCAAAAAACCCTGGGATCCTGAAATAGAGATGAGATAGCTGTATGATATATAACTGATAAACTGGAGCATTGTAAATTCTCAGTACAAAGTTGTGACAGTGGATTCTTTTAACTTTCTCAGTAAACTGTTGTGGTTTTTTTAAAAAGATCCTATTGGCACTTCTAAGAGTTTCTGAAGAAACAAATGAACATAGGTAATGTGTTTTTTGGACCCCACTGTGTCAGAGGCTATTAAGAAAGGCTTATGTCTAAATTCAGCCATGATTAATGAATAAAAATTTATAAAGGAGGTAGTAGGATCAGTCACAACAGAGACAGTACTTAAGGTATTGTCTCAAACTCATAGATCTGAATACCTGAAGAACAATTTATAAATTCAGGCCAGATAGCCTATCAATTTCTCTTTAATTTATTTTGGTACACAGCTTTGCACGTGTTCTCAGACTTGTGTAGTTTTATCTGGATATGCTGTGGTAAGTTTTCAAATTCTGTTTAACAATGAACAGATGATTTTTATTGATCATTCCGGAAAACAAGAACCCAAATCCCCAAGTGCAAGAATTACTTGAGGAATAAGAAATATTAAATTATTTCCTTCTACATTTGTGTTTTTCATTGCAGGATTGCTATTTGTCTGAGCTACATAACAGAAAATTATATAAAAGTTGCATT
>VWYI01042648.1:0-30194 GCA_013399455.1 Anthoscopus minutus | reverse complement strand
ATAGGTGTTGCTGAGCTGGAAACCATTGCAAACCTATAATATGAGAACAAGAAAAAAGCCGCCAAGCAGATAGGAAATAATCTATTTTCTCAGACAGTGACTTTATTTTATTGGGAAAGAGAGGCAATATGCTTGCCAGGAATTGCATGTCTCATCCCTGGCAGTGTTCAAAGCCAGGCTGGATCAGGCTCTGAGAAGCTGGTCTAATGAAAAATGTCCCTGCCCATTGGCAGGGAGTTTCAAACTGGATGATCTTTAAGGTGTCTTCCAGCCCAGTTCATTCTGTGAGTCTATAATTAATCAGATACCTTGCTGCTATTTGATAAAGAAATAAAGCAGATGTGGAATGAATGAAGTCAATCTTTAATGAGGAGTGGCCTTACCTCCACTCAGCCCTAACAGCAGCTTATATTGGTGTCTGTCCAATTCACTTGAATCTTCCTGTGCACTGGAATTCATTATTTGCCCAATAATACCGCAAAAATCTGTTCTAGGCTATAGCTATTTGCAATAAGCATTTCTCTTTGTGGGATAAGAACCACTTGCTCTCCAAATACCTAAAATGGTACCAAATGTCATGCAAAACTTGTAGGAACATGAAATAACCCCTAGCTCATAGCTGCAATACTTGACTGGCAGCCAGCTGCCAGGCAGACAAGAGCTATGAACTGCATCTATCTCATCCAGAAATTCAGTTGATGCTCTGATCTCATTACAGGTACTCGGAAGATGGAATACAAGGGCAACAGCTGGCATGAGACCTGTTTTATCTGCTGCCGCTGCCAACAGCCTATTGGGACAAAGAGCTTCATCCCTAAGGACAATCAAAACTTTTGTGTACCCTGCTATGAAAAGCAGTTTGCCATGCAATGCGTCCAGTGCAAGAAGGTAGCGCTCTTGTTTTGCTTATGGGAAACCTAAGGGATTTAAGTCCATCCCATTTTATATCTAAGTAGAATGTCTCATTTTTGTATGTGTAAAAATACTAAGAATTAACTGGTTTTAAGAGATGATGTCATTTCAGTTGCACCTTCTTGTAAAAGAAAATTCCCTGACAAAGTCTGGTGAAGCAGAAAGGAAATACTTAATCTAAAATATGAAGTAAACCAGTCTTTCCCAAAGAAAGTAACATGGAAGTTGAAACACATGAGGTAATTCCTCCACCATGAAGAAATGGATAGGTGAAGGAAGACTAATGAGACAAACTCTAGGTACCTGCACACAAAAAGCAACATACAAAGAGCAGCTTGAAAAACAGAGTACAGAAAAACAGAGATTTTTCAGCATATGCAAAGTAGAGTACTTTTGGCATGGGGCTTCTTTTTATAAATAAGGAAATTACAATAAAATTGCTTGTGTGATTTTCTTAAGGTCAGCTCCAAGCAAGATCATAATCTTGCTGTTGCTAAGCCTCCTTCCCCTCCTCCCACCCACTAAAATCACATCACCTTTCCTCCTTACCAAATCAAAATACTAACCTGCCACTCTTAAGAAAACACTTTCTTGTCTTTTTTTTTCCTAAAACAGGCTATCACCACAGGAGGTGTGACCTACCGGGAGCAGCCATGGCATAAGGAGTGCTTCGTGTGTACTGCATGCAAGAAGCAGTTGTCTGGACAGCGCTTTACCTCCAGGGATGAGTTTGCATACTGCTTGAGCTGCTTCTGCAACCTCTACGCCAAAAAGTGCGCTGGATGCACAAACCCAATCAGTGGTAGGTCTCATGGCTGGTGCCTTTACATTTTGTGGCGAGTTTGTGTGTTGAGTTGCTACTAAAGGCAAAACTAAGCAAAAAGTCTGACCTGGTGCAAGAGATGCCCAACTAAATCTTTTCATGGAACTCCAGCTAGTCATTTTTGAGGTTAAGGAAAAGACAATTATTACTAAGAGGCATTTCTCCCCTTTTTTTTCATTTGTACAACTTCAATACACCTGATGATAACTGCCATGGCCTCAAACTCTGGAATGCTTCTTTACTAACTTGCTTCTTTCCTGAGGCATTCTTCCTTCAGAGCTTTGAATCAAGCCATGGCACATGACAGACTTCTTTTTTAATTATCTAAATGCACCTCTACAAAACATAAATTAACATGCTCAGGCACCATAAAACATTCTGTAAAAAATGACCAGAATTCTCTTCAGAGGCATGTGCTTTGCTTTTCTTCTGCTGTATGTTGCAGGTCCATCCCTCAGAAGTTCATTTCTCCCATTATCACTAGGGATAAAAGCAGAAGTATTTGAGGATGAAAATACTAGTCACTAAAAATAAGGGTGGAAAAATTAGGACAGCAACAAACAGTTTTGTCTCAATAGCATTTTTCCACTGCTGTATGTCGGGTCTCAATGTCAGTCTGCATGACCTGATGGCTGACCTGCTATTCTTTTCCTCTAACATAATGATTTTGCTTTTCAAACAGGACTCGGAGGAACCAAGTACATCTCTTTTGAAGAACGGCAGTGGCATAATGATTGCTTTAACTGTAAGAAGTGCTCCCTTTCATTGGTGGGTCGTGGCTTCCTCACAGAAAGGGATGATATCCTTTGCCCTGAATGTGGAAAGGATATTTAAAGCTCAAACTAAGAGGTGAGGAAGAAGGGAGGAAAGCCGTGCTTGCAATATGTAGTCTGAAACGCATGGATGTTCAGAGCTAGCTTTGCCACACTGTCTCATTGTATATTAACATTTCTTAACCTTTTTCTTTATACTCTCAAAATCTGGAGGAAAAACAACTTGAAAATCTCTAATAGCAGTGTCGGTGTTTAAGATTTCTATCAATTACAAAAAGTAATGCAAAACCCACGATATAAAACTTTTTGGCTGTTTTTGACATAAGATACTATTTTTAAGGTTTTAGGGATTTTTTTCCCTAAAAAATATTCGTTACAAGCAAGTGACACAGTTCAGTGATTACAATGGCCACACACAATAGATTTATAGGTGGATATTCAGGGTGAAGCCTTCAGCCCACTGAAATCAGTGGCAAAGGCCATTCAATTTCAATAAGGCTGGTGTAACCCCAGGGTTCTTGAGCTATGTGACTAGTGTGTGCTGTCAAGTCTGTAGAAAGACTGCAAAAGTAGAGTGTGTTTCAATGTACATGGATTTGTGACATGCCATAAAAAGATAATGATGAAACAGTGGAAGTGGGAGTGCTTTGTGACAGGTACACATTTTATTGCATGTCTAGCTGATCATTGTGTGAAGTACAAGTTCTGACCTACAGTGTCGGTATTACAGTTAGTTGACACTACACTCACTGCACATTGTATTTTTCAAAATAAAAAAGTTTAAAACAAAACTGCAATTGTTGCTTAATTGTATTTTCATAATATTTGCAAAAATGTTTTCACATTCTGAAGAAACACAATGCACACAAACGCAACCCTTTTTGCACTCAGTTTTTGGGAGTGTGAAGTTTAGACAACTCTCAGAAGACCCCTGCTGTACAACATAGTCCTTTACTAATTGAAGTCAGTGGGAAAACTATCAGCAAAAATGAACAAGTGTGTGAAAACACACACTGAACTGACTGCAGCTGATAAAAATATGTTCATAGGCTGTAAAACCAAGCCCAAAATATTTTTCTTCTCAGCAAGCAAGGAGGTCAAGACAAATCAAAAAGGCATCTATCTATCTTTGCGAAAGTCAGAAGTTTAACTTCTACAGTAGGGCATGCATTAATTTTGTTCTGTATTGGGATACATAATACCCTTTGTTTTAGCATAATTTCTGCTACATTTGCCACAGCAGCAATTGTCAGCAACAGCATGCTGGCAGGACAGTAACATCAAAAAGAAACAATACAAAGGAAGACAAAACCATTTCCCAAAGCAAACTGCAAGAAATATGGCCATGTTATGCAATGTACAATCCCAGTACACCTTCCAGATGGAATTCACTTGAATTCAGAAAAAGGAGAAAAGAATTATGTCACACTTCCAACAAGAATCTTCAGGTTTGAAATTAAGATTTAGGAATATGTTTAATCCATGTGCTACTGGGTAGAGAAAGTTTTCTCCTCGCTTCTGCCACCACTCTTGAGTTTGTCTCTTTGTACCAAATGCAAAGCGCTCACAGGTGATTCCCCTCTCATTAATTCAACAATCTAACTAGATGTATCAGATCAGACTTATTGCACACCATTTGAAGAACTTGGCTGGCAGACATTTTTGAAGTGCACACTGTGCACAGTGAACAGCTACATTCTATCCCTTGGTGATTTCATTCTATGATGAAAGCTGTAGCAAATAGTCACAAAAAATCCCGCTTTATCCACACCTCCAAAAGGAGGGCAAATCCCTCACTCTCTCCTCAGGGGTCTGCCAATCCCCCAGCACACTGCAGCTCTGCTCTAGTATTTTGCTGAGAGAAAAAAAAGATTCCTTTGAGCTAAAGGGGTAGTGCCCCTGTACTTGGCACTAATGAGAAGCCACATCTTGAGTCATGTGCTCAGTTTTAGGCCCCTCACTACAATCAAGACAGAGGCGCTGGAGTACATCCAGAAAAGAGCAATGGAGCTGGTGAAAGGGCTGAAGCTGGGATTTGCTTAGCCTGGAGAAAAGAAGGCTGAGGTGAGACCTTACTGCTCTCCCCTACTGCCCGAAAGGAGATCATAGAAAGGTGGGGCTTGGCCTCATCTCTCAGGCAGCTTGTGATAAGTCAAAGGGAAACAGCCTCAAATTTTGACAAGGGAAGTTAAGGCCAGGTATTAGGAAAATTTTCTTGACTCTATGGTAAAGCAGTGGAACAGGCTCTCAGGGGATGGTGGAGTCACCCACCATCCCTGCAAGTGTTCAAAAAACATGCAGACATGGCATCACTTTGTGGTACAACTTAGCATGCATGCAGAATTCAGCTGAAAGTTGGACTTGAGGATCTTGGAAGTCTTTCCCAGCCTAGGATTCTAAGAAGGCAGTAGGAGCAGCAGAGCTTGCACCTTGCCTCCCAAATGCTACAACAGATGGCAAAATGGCCCCAGGTTTGGGGAAAGGTAGGTGAAACTTGATCAGGCTGGAAAGCATGCCAGCCTGGAAACAGGAGTGCTACCATGCAAGGGTAGCATGCTGCTATTATTCCAGTGCAGTTCTGCATACCCTCCTTAACACATATCAACACACGTGCTCCCAGCAACTGCAACTACACAAAATATACCCCAGACTAGACCACTGACAAGAAGCCAGCCACAAAACAGAACTCCCATCAGACTGTTACACAAGTGCAAAAAACAGCACTTCACACAATACTAACTGCTGCTACAGCTGCAAAACAGCTACTGATTCCTTTACCTTTTAAGTGCTTCAAGTCCACCAGAACATAACTGTACAAAATGAACAAGCTAAATTACCTGACAAAAACAAAGCAGCACTGTTTTGTTTGCTTTTAATTTATTTAAATAGGATAAGGCTACTTAAAAGACAAGTCTTTACATACAAAATGTACATTACGTTAAAGTTTGCTGTACTCAAGTACAAAAACTGCACAAGTGTTTAGTAAAAGGGAAAGAGCACACCATTTCAAAACACACATTCTTACTATTTCAGAGCATTCATGAAGTGCCTTTTACATCATAACTGTGAATGGAGAACTTCTGTAACGTAAAGAACTAAGCTACAGTTTTTGGTTTCAATACAAACCAGTGTTAAAAATGTAAACAAGCTTTCAGATCACTACTGAGCTTCTTTTACTGTGTTAACTAAGTGGATTCAGGAGCTGATTCTTTTTTCGTTTTATCAAGTCTGGGAACATTATTATTCTTATTTACCATCCATATCTAAAACTGATCTAAACTGGCTTCACCCTGAGCCAATGAGTTTTAATAAAAATGTTTCCATCTACTTAATTGGAATTTTGCCTTGTGGGGCACTACCCATAATCCAGATGAAACATCAAATTTCACAGAAAACCAAAATCCATCTTAAATTATCAAAGGAAGGGAAAAGAAGTTTGTGGAGTATTTTCTAGAGTGCAATTACATGGGTTAATGCTCTCAGGGTACTTCTGTCTTCCTATCCACATCCCCCTCCAACGGTCTGTAAGCTGACAAAGCACTGGTATGCATTCCACTGGCATCCTCCATATTTTATAAGCATGATTGTAACCAGGAAAACAATCAAATTTGCTACATTGGCACATTTTTACACTTATACATGTATAAAATATGCCTGTGTACTTAAGAGAACATGGCACTAATCCATTCACTACTTCCTCTCAAAGTTTCATATCAGTCTAGTCACGTATTTCCATCTGCGCATTCCTTGTTTCATGTATCAAGAGAAACTTCAATTTGAAGTAATGCTGTTAAAATAGTTCATCTCTTATTACCAAACTAACTTGCACTGCAAATTCTACACTCCTGTGCAACAAAAAGGAAAAAACAAATTCTGTAGACTATCTTATCAGCAGAATGGTCAGTTTTCTCACCTAAATTAATTACTTTTTTAAAGCCAAGAAGGCTCTAGGGATCACTCTAAATTTCAATAGCTGTTTTAACTATTTAACCAGACGTGGAATAAAACTGAATCTTAGTGAAACAATGTATGAATCACAGTGACATGGAGGAGATGAACTATAATAATCTTGAAAACTAAGAGTGAGGAGTTTAGTATAGTGTAATATCACCATCTTTTAAAGAGGTAATTAATTACCTGGTGTAGAAGAGCGGATACTTTTAAGGTGACTGGTGATAGTGATTCCAGCTTTACAACAGGGAGCTGTTAAACTTGTTAAAACTTCACAGCAATCTGAATCTCTGTAAGTCTGTAAATCTTAAAATAATTTTATTTAAACTGTTTAAATATGACCTATTTGAAAATATGGAAGTAATATTTATGTTTCAAGCACCATCAGCTACTTCATGGCCATGTAACATGCTGGATTTTCTTCTTTGCTTCCGAAGGCTTTAGGTCATTCTGGAATACAAGACAATATAAAATTATTCTTAGAGATATTGTGCAAACAGGAGTCAGTCATTAATCCAACATATTTCAATCTGGCATTATTACAGTATTCAGCTACAGGCTACTACAACAGCTTTCTATTGCCATCTTGTGGAAAAAGCTAAATATCACAGAACTTCTCTGGTGAAGATAAAAATAGAGCCTATGAATTTAACTACCTGCAAATCATTTATGTGTTTTCAGCAACCTACAATTAAATATTCTTAAATATTCAAAAACTTCTTTCAGTTATTCAGCTTAGAAATGGGTACATATTGGAGTTTCAAAACATACTTCAGGTTGTCTTCCTAAATACTTGCTGAAATGGAATTGTATAAGGAAAAATCCCCAAACACACAACTAGGAAACCAATTTACTTTTGTCAAATAGTAAAAATACTAAAAAAAGAAAATTTGGTCCTCCTTTGTAAAGATCAGGGAAAAAGAAGATAAATAATTGGCAAAGCCTCAGATGAACTCATCTTTCAAGTGCCCCTGCCCAAAGAAACCTGCAAAAATCAAGAAATCCCAAAGCAAAGCATCGCAGATGAAGTGGCAAAATAATTCCCTTGCATTATCTAAAATAAGAATAAAAAAAAAATCTGATAAATTGGAGCTTTAATAGTTCACATAAGCAGAGTAAAGACAGGTATTTGAGTTTTCTTGAACATAGTGCAACACACTGGTTCAGGAAGCACAATCTAGCAATCTCTCTTCTCTTTAAAAGACTTTCAGTGTTAGTTTATTTACAGGAATCCTGTGGACTGCAACCACTGAAAGGTTTAAGAGAGTTAGATCCAAAGATAATAGGGATAGTTCTGTGCTATTACATTTTTCTTTAAAGCCATGGAACAGTTACTTGGCTTGGAGACACAATTGTCTTTACTGTCATTACACTAAAAATAGATGAGGCTTTACAGCACCTGCCAAGTACACTGACTCTTCCTGACAGCATCACTTATTATTCAATAGCACATTCCTTAATTTCAGATGGTAGAGTAATATCCACAGAACACACTTGCCTAACTTCACATGTCTGACCAGCATCAACCAAGGCATGACTGAACATACAGTTATTAATTAGAACAACCTAAACTGTGGATAACACAGAAAATCAAATATCAGTTTGATATTTGAAAAAAATAGGCCCTAACTTCTGAGTGTCAGTCATACTGTGGTGCTTAAAATGTCATCATTGTGCCGATAGAACATTTAAATGAAAGACAAAGAAGCTGTGAAGTGTATATTAAGTTTCCAAAGCTCTGTAGGTTCAGATCTGACCAATACTTGGAAGAGTTCTAAATACAGAAAGAAGTTAGTAATACTGGGAGTAAGAAACACACCTCTCAAGTGTCAATTCCATTCAGAGCCTCAGACATGATTCTTTTTAAGTGCTAAAGCTGTCTTTCACAACAGCCATGTATTTTGGTACTCATGTTTAACAGAAATCTGATGGAATGTACCCACCCATGCAGCAGAATATTATCTGCATTCTTTCCTTAAAGGATTTTTAAAAATACATTAATATTTTATTAATTTTTATTTATTAATATTAATATTGTATTGCATCTCATGAGGCAATATTGAGAAAATAAAGTTCAGTGTCATGTCTTGGGAAAATTCTAATCAATGTAACTGTACACTGTATATCAAAAGCTCCCCCTGCAGTTCAACTGAGAACAGATATTTCTATTTCTTCCTTTGAAGCCCAGATTTATTCCAGATATTCCCGTATTCCAGTGGAAATGTGAAAACTTCTTCATTTGTATCATGAAGGAATACAACACAAGTGCTAAGACCTATCCCTATATTGTGGCACGTTTTTAAGATATGGCCCATTTCTTCTTGCTCACTGACCAGCCCCGTAATCACACCATTGTCAAAACTAACAACTGCTCTTTGTCTGCATCTGGCAGCTACACTTAGCATCATTACCTACACAGAAGCTTTCTATTGACAAGTACAAATTCCTTTCATTCTAATATTTCCCAAGCTAGCTACACCTGTTTCTAAATACTCTACTATTACTACAAAATAAAATCATCCTGAAAACTCTTGCAAGGCTCTAACTTTGGCTCCTGTAAATCTCAATTAAAAAAAAAAAACAACTGCAAAACAAGATACTGCACAAACATACCGGCAAATCAGATTCCTCTTTTGGAACAGACCTCTTTAACTTCACAACAGTAGTTCCTGCTATTGGAGACAAAGGGTAAACCTTCAGACCAGTCAACATACTGCTGTGAGTCTTTGAAATATTGTTTTGCTGAGCCTCATTATTCCTTATTCCCAGTTTAGCATCCTCTGACAAACTGGAAGCTGAAATGTATGTTGAGGCATTTGAAGGAACTGATAATCTTCTAACGGTGTTGGTGGTGCTGCCAGCTGGAGGAGGCTTCAGGCGATCAGCAGCTCCGTTCTCTGTCTTCTTCACCTTTATGCTTGTACTTGTTGAATTGCCATCAAACACAATTAATGGCCTTTTCCTTAAACCTTCCACTGCTGTAACGCTGAAAATACAAATCGCAAAATTCTCAGAAACATAGGCTTGATGAACAAAAAGTAGAATATCCATGACATGAATAGGAAAAATTAATTTTATCCTACCTAAAGTAAATATATATCCCAAAATATTAATATTAAACTCTGAGATGTTGAAAACTTACTCAATTGTAAATATACTTATATATACTTACATATACTTGAATAAAAATAAAAAGCACTACAAGCCACTTCCAAAATATAAAGGCATGATGGGCTGTGTGAGGACTAGTGTTCCTCAGCAAGAAGAGTTGTGTGAGGAACTGTCTAAGGAGACAATTACAGCTGTAAAACCAAAGCCACTATGCTTCTACCACTGTAGCTATTTTAAAGTAACTACAGAGATAGTAAGTGTTTAGTACTTCAAATGAAAAATATTTAAGAAAGGGCATGCTGCCTCACCTGCAGGAACAGCACCTCATATTCTGGTAGCTCTAAATTTCCCTGTTTCCACTCTTAGTAAAAATCATAAAGTTAAGGTAAGTCCAAAAGATTGTTAGCAAAGGAATAAAAACATTAAGCAAAAAACCCACACCTTATTTTAAAGTATGTTTTCTTTGAACAGGAACCTTAAGTGGATTTAATGACTTTTTTTAACAGTTCATGCCTATAAGCCTATATGTAGTCAGACAGTTTAGTAACCACTGATTCATGAAAAGGAATACTATCAAGCTATTATCAAAACAGTATTCAGAAACATCTTGACTGAGAAAAAATAAAGTACAAAGTTAACATAACTCACACTATATGAATTCAGAGTTTTAAAAATGCAATGCTCAAGAATGACATAGAGAAAGTGTTTGGAAAGCGCAGCTTTGACAAATAAAAAACCCGAACCACCATTAAGAGATATAATATTCCTGTTTAAAAACTTCAGTTTTCAGTTTTGCTAAAAAGCTCTTTTGTACCTATTTCAGCAGACTAACAAGTTTCCTACCCAAACACTAACCTCATGCTTCCATTCTCAAGTCCATAGATATAAGCAAACTGAGGTAGTATAACCTCTTATGCACATGGAAAATAAACCTGACAAAAGACAGTTTGGTGTTTTAGCCACAGCTACAATTTGAAAAAACTAAGAAAACACCTTAAAAAACACAAATCACTTGAAAGAACTTGTTTAGCTCTTCACAGTTAGAAACCTCAGTAAAGCTAAAAGAGCTCAAGACATCAATGAGCTTCAATACTCAAGAACTACAGGAATTTCCATCCACCTTTCCTTAGGGCTTACTGCTGAACATACCAGAACACCACTCATGCATATCACATGTCAAAGTCTAGGGCAGGGGGAAGGCTGAGTGAAGAGATTCAGTAAAACAAACTTTTGAAGAAGGTTTTGCTTTCTGAGCAAATACAAACAGAAAGATTTTTAAAATGAGGAGGAATATTGCTTTCAGAAAGCAAATGCTAGTTTTGAAAGAGACACAGAAAATTGCTGCAGCATGCACTCCTCACTCTAGATAGAGTAGGCCACCCCTGTCCAGGAGCAAGCATACTTAAATATGCTTTTAGTACTTCCCTTAAATACTACAAACATTATTATTAATTAGCAATTATACAGTGAAATGAAAAATATTTCCTTTCTCCTCATTACAAAGTACCTTGAAATGTACCAATAACTCATTATCAACACATGCTGGGGGATGAAGGAACAATACCAATTCCCTGGATCAATATAGACTGGGGGTGAAGGGATTGAGAGTAGCCCTGCTGAGAAGGACTTGGGGATACTGGTGGATGAGAGGCTGGACATGAGCCAGCAACGTGTGCCTGCAGCCCAGAAAGCCAAACATGTCCAAAGCAGCATGGCCAGTAGCAGGTCAAGGGAAGTGATTCTGCATGCCCTGCTCTGCTCTGGTGAGACCCCACCTGGAGTGCTGCACCCAAATCTGGAGCCTCTGGAGGAAGGACATGGAGCAGCTCCAGAGGAGGGTCATAAAAATGATCATAAGGAAAGGCTTGAGAGAGTTGGGGCTGCTCATCCTGGAGAAGGCTCCAGGAAGACCTTACTAAGCCTTTCAGTACTTAAAGGGGATGTGTAGACAGGCAGTTCTGTGAAAAGAAGCAGTATAAGTTAGACAGCATTAATAACATTTAGATGACAAAAGATCTCCTTTTTTATATTTTTGCAGTAGTAGAAACTAACACTTCTGACACAGGCAAGCCAACACAGCATTCTCTGTCAACTCTAACAATATCCAAAAGCTGTACAAGCTTCATTAATCAGGCAGATCAAACTAAATGCATTGCCCTAAACTGTCCAAGTCTGGCCCAATAAAGCTAAATTACCTTTTATTCCCACTTTTCAAGTCATTTTGCTGTCTCTTCTTTTCCATCATTTTCCCCCATCTACTTTTTGGCAAGTCACGCTGAGGCAGGGGAATGGCATGTTGAATGTAGAGATCAGTGAGCCCATCTTTGTCCATCTTTACATCATTTTCAACTAATATATTTTTCTGTAAGAAACAGAAAAAGACTTGTTATTTTTATGACAAATTCAGTGTTCAACCATCTGGGTGGCATTATTTCTTATTTCAAAATCCATTGTAAAGTACTGTACTGGGCCAGGGTTCCAGCAGTAAAGGGGTGGTTGGGAGTTTGGAGAGGCCATGAACTGCTCAGTGCCAACAACAGCCTGTTCTCCTACCTTCCTACTGTTAACTTCCTTCATTTTCTGTGTGGATTACGCTCAGCCTGTCCCTTCAGTGAGGCAATGGGAAACACAGGACGTTTTGGTCAGTGCACAGTGGTTTGTTTTTCCACCATCTGCAAGCGCATTTCTTCACCTTTCCTCATGTGCCTCTTCCTGTGTGTCCTTTGGAGTTTCCAGCCCCCAACTGCCCGCTGCTCTTTTAAGTGCATTTGAGCACAGGTGCCAAGAGCAACTCTGCTTCAGATTCTGGGGTGTGATGGGCTGCTTTCTTCAACAGTGTGAGAGACATATGGATCCCAGCTGTGACCAGCACTGGGCAGTTATTCACCTTTGCACACACAGGTCAACCCTGCAGCCCCTCTTTACCCAAAACACTGCAAGTTTTCCCAAGGAAAACAGCAGCCAAAAAAAGGGAAAAGTTATGATAGGCATACTGTTGATGGCTGGTGTTTTTATGCACTCTTAAACACGCTTCCCTGAATCCAACCACAATACCAGAGCTCTTTTTCACACTTCTAGAAAACAACTAGAATGTAATGCAAGTCAAACTTACAGACGTAGAACTGTACTTTCTTCCCCAGTTCTCAAAGAATAATGGAGATAAGTTTCACCCAAGATGAAGAACTTCCCTACGTTAAAGATAGCAGAGCACGGGAACAGGCTGCACAGGGAGGCTGTGGAGTCTGCCTCTCTGGAGACATTCAAAACCCACCTGGATGTGTTCCTGTGATACCTGCTCCTGCTGACCCTCCCTTGGCAGGGGTGTTAGACAAGATGATCTCTAGGGGTCCTTCCCAACCCTAACTATTCTGTGATCCTAGGGACCATCAGTTAAAACACCAGTTTTCTTTCTAATCATGCATGAGGTTGCAGGTATTTATTGGTACCTCATGCCAAATTTATAGAATGAGAAAAAAAACTCTACTAACATCATATAAATCAATGTCACTGAGAGCAGGTCTCTGCCACTACCAGTTATGGCAACACTTCATGACTTCTGATGTTGTCCTGGAACTTGTCCATGTAGGCCATAAAAGCATATGAAAATTCTTTGAGCTTTTACAAAACCCTGAAACTTTTATGGCTTCATGCACCCGAAATTTTCAGCCAAGGCAGTAACCAGTATTCCAAACAACATCAACTACAGCTTTGTATGGCCCTAAACTGTCTATAAGTCACTAGCAAACTTAACTATTTTTCAGTTATCAAGTATCAATGTTTACACATTAAAGTATTAGCTTGACTGATTACATAGGCTGCATTTCTTTAACTCATAGAATCACAGAATTATTAGGGTTGGAAGGAACCTCCGGAGATGATCTAGTCCAACAGATCCACCAAGGCAGGGTCACCTACAGCAAAATACACTGGGTATGAACGTGGCAACTTTAACAGTGTAAAGCTCATCCTTCCCCAGCCAGTTTTACTGTATGCAGACATTGTCCCGATTTGGGCAAATTGCTCTTCAGCAGCGTCGGCGCTCAAACACAGCCCCTTTGCAAACACGGAGACACCTCCCGCGCCAGAGACTCCTCTGTGCAAGTTCGTGGTGCCCAGAGCACCGGCTTGGTGCCTGCTCTTCTCCTCGACCCGCCTGAGGGGCCGCCGCTCCGCTCGGCTCGGCTCGGCTCGGCCCGGCTCCCCGGACGCACCTGCTCCAGGGTAAGCCGCAGGAATTCCTTCGAGAGCAGCTCTGGGTGCAGCAGCAGCAGCTCCGACTCCGAATGCCCAGATCCCCGCTCCTCGTCCCCGTCCCCACCGCCGCTGCCGCCGCCCGCCCGAGCTCTTCCCAGCGCCGCCATCTTCTTTCCCCGGCAGCCCCTTCCCGGACTCCCACAATCCCGCGCGCGGAGGGAAACGCGTTTCCAGAGCAGCCGCGCGCCGCGGTGACGTCATGGGCTGGAGCGGGGACGGGACAGCGGGGACGGGACAGCGGGGACGGGACAGCGGGGACGGGACAGCGGGGACGGGACAGTCGGGGGCCGGAGGTGCGCCTTGCCGAGGCAGCACCGTACTGCGGGGCAGTCTGGTCAGGGAAAACGCACAGAATCACAGAATATCCTGAACTGGGAGGGGCCCGCAAGGATTATCGAAGTCCAGCTCCTGGCCCTACGCAGGACAGCCCCAAGTATTACACCCCATGTCTGAGAGCGTTTTCCAAATGCTTCTTGAACTCTGTCAGGCTTGGTGCTGTGACCACTTCTCTGGGGAGCCTGTTCCGGTGCCCAACCACCCTTTGATGAAGAACCTTTTCCTGATATCCAACTTAAACCTCCTCTGAGAGGGCTTCAGGCCATTCCCTTGGGTCCTGTGACTGGTCACCAGAGAGAAGAAATCAGTGTCTTCCCCTGCACTGCCCCTCAAGAGGAACCTGTGCACTGTGATAAGGTCTTCCCTCAGTCTCCTCCAGGCTGAACAGACCAAATGACTGACCTCAGCCACTCTTCACACGGCTTCCTCTCAAGGCCCTTTGCCCTCGTGGCCTTATTTTGGATGCTTTCCAATCGTTGTATGTATTTTTTATATTGTGGCACTCAGAACTGCCCCCGGCACTGGAGGTGAGGCTGCCCCAGCTCAGAGCAGAGCAGGACAATCCCTCCCTTGCCTGGCTGGCCATGCTGGGCCTGACTGACCCTCCTGGGTTGACCCTCCTGGCTGCCAGGGCACTGCTGGCTCATGTTCAATTGCCACTGACCCCTGGGCCCCTTTCCATGGCACTGCTCTCCAGCCTCTTGTTCCCCAGGCTCTCCATACAGCCAGGGTTGTCCCACCCCAGGTACAGAATCTAGCACTCGTCCCTTTTAAACTTCATACAGCTGGTGATTGTGCAGCTCTCTAATTTGCCTGGGTTTCTCTGCAAGGCTTCTCTGCCCTTGAGGGAGTTAGGTGTTGCTGATAAGGCGAGGTCACCCCCCAGCTGTTAGCATGGGACCGGGAGAACATCTATTTTACCGTCATTCTGTCAGCATACAAGAGGACGAACGCTTTGTGCTGCTGCATGCCGGAACTTTGTTATGGAATTAAACGCGGTCTCCGTCCTGCTCATAGTTGCGACACCCACTGGTTAACACTGCTTGATAGGCAACAACAGAAGTTGCTTTGTAATTCCGAAGTACAAGAGAAGCCTGCCCATTGGAGTTTATCACCCGCTTACATGTTTAAAAACAGAATAGGGAATTACAAATGGTTACATGAGTAAATAACCATGTAGTTGTTACAACATAAAATTACAAAGTAATTTGAAGTACTTGATGCATTTTACAGAATTGCAAGGCACAGGCAACAATGTAACACAATAAAAGTATATCCACGTGGAAGGAGTTGCGGATACATGACTGTGTATATCACATTATAGTTACATTTATGCAGCACTTCAAAAGGTATAAATTCAATTTTTCAATATTTTAAAATCATTTAAGTGTACAAGTAAGTAGTAACATTATATCATATGGCTTCCTCAAAAGTGTCTTCTGGAAGTATATACCATTTGTTCCCTTGTGCTTTTTCCCTTCAGGGAAGCTGATTTCAAGGGGAAGCATGGGCTGGATGCCAGCGCTGCCCAAAGCCTCAACTTTATAGTTCTGTGCCCAGCAGGCACACAGCTACAGACTAGTTCTATTTTATTTTTTTCATTCATTTCTCGCGTCAGCCAATTATGTCAGAAAATGAACTGAACTCAAGTAATCTTGTAAATGAATATAGCTTCTAGGGTGAATGTTCAGCCTGTATTTTGGTGCTTATTTCAATGAATGAAATTACTTTCTTGCAAATTACACGGATCATCTGCCTCTTCCTTAACTTACACAAAGTGTAAATTCTGCCTCACAGAAACATATCCTTGCTAACCAAATTAGTTGTGCTGATTAAGATTTTTACCCTGTGATTTTCTCATATTACTATTTACTTTGTAGGTATTTGTACCCAAAATTATGGTTCCTCTGTGATTAACCAAAGCATGTCCTCTCACAATAAAGTTCAGGAAGGGATGAAATGTAAACAATCTGATAAAAACGTAATGTTTCTTTTCCAATGGCTGTAAAAATAATTGAATTTTAATGAGCTATATTGTTTTCATAGATTTGTTGAATGATCCTATTGCATTTCATAGTAGAGTTGGTTTTTTAAATTTTTTGTTAATGCAATAGGGTGATTTTAAATAGATGACAACCAGGTACCATTTTCTATTATTTTTCTTTTTAAGATTTTAGTTAGAAAAATAATGCTTTACATCAGTTCTGATACATTCCTCTTTACTTTGTTCATTAGCTGTATATGTTGTACCAAAATAGCTTCTTTCACTCAGTGTGCAAGAGTCCAATGCACACAGAAAATTGAGATAAGTATTTACAGTTCTGTGCAGAAGGACGTGATGGGTGGCAAATCCACAAAGCCAGCACGACAACCATCAAAATTTTTCATTTACTTATTTTAGCAAACAAAGGCATTAATGTTCATTGGCTACAAATTACATATTTTTTTCATTAATTAGTCTTCTATTGGTCAATGATTCCCTCACTTCTCATGCTATTTATCCCACACACTTTCTCTTCTCTTGAGCCAGTGGGGTTCGGTGGCCATGGGTCAGTGATCGTAGCTCTCCCCTTGCTGGAATTACCTTTTACCCAATTGGAGCTGATTTCAGCGGAGCTGTTGAGCAGGCTTTGTTAGTTTCTTCCTTATCTTGGGAATTCTGCCAAATAAATTTGTGGCCCATAAAGTCTGCATTCTTTGTGTCCACTGTCAGTAGCACATCCTTCTTGCCAAGCTTTGTTAACCTCCTCCTAGGTCACTGAGGCATGTCAAGCCCTAAACTTTAACAAGGCAATTCTACCTACAAGTAATGTATCTTTTTAACACATAACAGTTGAGAGTTATGCATAGATATATATATAAATAATACTAATAGTATAAATCTCTTCTAATGTATGAGACATATAATATATAAAATACTATACAGAAATAGCATTACTCTAGGCCTCATATAATAGATATGACACATACGATTACTAAATCAAAACTGAGTGAGGGCGCTTTCTGGGAATCTGAAAAAAACCTTCTCTCATATATATATATATATATATATAGGTGCGTGTATATATCCCAAGGCTTTGGGCTCTCTTATGCATCTATTTTATATAAACAAACAAACAAATATAATATCAATATACAATAGATATAGATAAAAAAACCAACTGCATTAGTCCCTTCTCCGGGCTGCAGGGTGGCAGAGCTGCCTGAGGCGCGCCCGGGCTGTTTTCCCGGCCGGAGCAGCCGGCCTTTCCCGNGGGCGCGCCGGGGCCGGTCGGTGGCGGGCCTGGCTGCGCGCGGTGCGTGTGAGGGGACGGGCAGCGCATCCCTGTCCTCCCGGGGGCTCCGCGGCTCCGGAGAATTGTATCCACAGATTAACTAGAGCCCGCGCAGGGTGTAGGAGTGCGTGTAGGTGAGGGAGGGTGCGGAGGTGAGGGAGGCAGGGTGTTGCTCTGCAAGGCAGGGAGAGCACAGTGTAATGCAAGGTTATTGCTTAACTGGAGTGGGGGAGAGCTGCTACCCACTTCTTGCAGGAAATGAGTGCGTACGGGGTTGTTATTGCGCTCATCAATCAGTGTCTGCTAGACTGATAATTTTCGTGACTATTGCTTTATTTTTCTTTGACAGCAAAACATCCCTATTATCTTGTTTTCCAGACTTCTGAACATCTAAATGTAGTATAAAAAATAGTATCTGTAACTATGGGGTGGCCTCTTCCACTTCAAAGGAACAGCATGTTCTGCAGAACCTGTTCCTTTACAGTGCTCAATGGCCCCTAAGGTTTCCTAAATGAGAACAAGATGAATGCTAAAAAAGAAGTTATGTCCAGGCTGTGAGTGTTGGCATTGTGTGTTCCTTAAAGCTTTTTCTCGCACCTTTTTTTTTTTTTTTCTCCTAGAATGAATGTTTTTTTTTCTTTGTAATCAGACTTATGTAGTCCTATGGATTTTTTGTTCTTTCTGTTCAGGAGTCACATATCTATTAAGATTTCTTTCCTACTTTTAATTTCATCAACTTTGATTTAGGAAATTCTTTTGGGCTTTTAAATGCTTCTTGTTCAGGAGCAAAATTCTGCATTTCTCTCAGTGGTGCATATTAACATTTTTACTTTGGGCTACAGGAACATTAAGTAAGTCCTTGGCAACTTCAGATATGAAAGCTGCCTGAGCTCTGCAGACGGTAGTTTATCACTTCAGGCTACACACAGGCTCTTAAAAGCTGTTGGGGTTGTTTTGGCAGTCAACCTTTGGACAGGCCTCTCTAAGTTAAAATGCTGTGTTTCTTTTGATCATGTTGGAGGATAAAGTGGCTGTGTTGCCAGACTTGCGTTATCATTTTACCCTTGGCTATTTCTCTAGTGCTTCCTGGGATGGTTGGTTGCTTTGTTTTGTTGAAGGTCATAACACTAATTTACACTCCAGGTGAGGATGGAACTTGAAAATGTCATGGAAGCTCAAACTGAAATCTTTTTAGCTTCTGGGGAAAAAAAAAACCCCAAAAAATGAACTCTGAAGTCTTTGGCAATAATATTTACTACTATACCTTGGTAGTATGGTTTGCTTCTAGCCATAATCTTAGTTTTATATAATTTTATTCATGGCTACCAGCAAGTTGTGTGCCTTATCTTTTCTCACTTAATAGAATTTGTTGACCATAGTTTTTAGTGTTCCTTAAGGGTTTTGTTAGATGTAATAATTGGAAACGGAATTTGTTTTGACTGTGTTTAGTTTCAGTTTTGTTTGCAGGAGCATTTTGTTGATGTTGGTTCCTCTGTTGGTTCACAGAGATTTCATATGATGTTTTGTATCACCTCTGTGCATGTGGAGTAGAAGTAATTGTGTATGTTTGAGATGTTTAGTGTTCTGTCTTCCCCTGTGGCTGGCTAAGTGACCATTACAGACCAGTCATGACAAATTAAAAGGTGATTAAACAAGGTCAGCAGTTTCTCATCTGCTATTCTTTGGAGTGTTGAGCACAGTTGTCTGCTGCTTTCTTATAAAAATAAGAAAGTATAGTCTTAAGTATAATAAAATTGCATAGGCTGTTTTTAAAACAGTACTTTTTTACTTTATAAATTGCATAATTGCATCTGTCCCTTGACAGTGCTTGATTGGAGGATAGGTATAGTTTGTAGAATAAATATTAGAAGTGCTGGTTAGCACTTAAAGACAGACTTTTGGAATTATTGTGGTAGTAGAGAATAGAAACACTCTGAATTCCTGTGATACTTCATCTTGAGCTTAACAAATGCTTTATGGGCCATGCACTCTGCATATGTTTAAAAAAAAACAAAACAAGCTAGAGACTCAAGCCAACAGCTTTTATTATGAGTTGGATGATGCCTTGTATAAGTTATTATTTAACTGGCTTGGAAATTATGTATTTCTGATTGCTGGATACTAGGGAATGTAGCATATGTGTTAAAGTGGAATATACCTGTGCTATTTTGTGAAAAGAATGTGTATTGATAGGCATACAGTGGAGTATAAAGCAACATGACATGTTAACTAGTAACACTAAATGCTTCACAACCTCTCAGGAAATCTAGGACCTGAAGCTTGTCCGTGCATAACGGGTTTTTATGTAACTAAGCACTGGCAATAACCTCTTGTAGTACCAGTGTCAGAGAGCCAATAGCATGCTGGTTACTTGTGGAGAAAGCATCACTTCAGAATAGCTGGTTGCAATTGTGAATCTGTTTCAGAATGGGGTAGAAGTGGAAACATACAATTTGATTAATTTCTGTTTTGCTCTGGCCTGTGTAGTCGGGTTGAAAATAGAGTATAGACGATTAAATAATAGTTACGTTTTGTATTCATGAATGTTAAATTGCTATCTCTGTTACTTGATTCCATGTGCAGAGGTAAATAGTAGTGTTTTTTTCTCTTTAATTAGATCACCCAGAAGACACAATGAGCGTTAAAGCTTTCAAGCTCGTTTCTGCTGTTGAGCGGGAGATGTTAATGGGAGACAAAAATTATATCAACATTGAGTGCATTGAGTGTTGTGGGAAGAACCTCTATATTGGAACCAATGACTGCTTTATCTATCACTTTCTGTTGGATGAAAAGATATCCACAGCTGGAAAAATAACTTTTGCTGCCACCAAGCAACTACACAAATACCTGGGTTTGAAGAAGCCTGTGAGCGAGCTGAAAGCAGCCTCTGCCCTCACCAGACTGCTTGTGCTTTGTGACAACACGATAACACTAGTGAACATGATCAACTTGGAACCTGTCCCCACTGGTGCTAGGATCAAAGGAGCAGTGACGTTCACCCTGAATGAAAACCCTGTGAGTGGGGATCCTTTCTGCGTTGAAGTTTGCATTATCTCGGTCAAGCGTCGGACCATTCAAATGTTCATGGTGTTTGAAGACAGAGTCCAGATAGTGAAGGAAGTGTTTACTCCAGAACAACCCTGTGCTGTGGCTGTAGATGGTTACTACTTATGCCTTGCCCTTACTACTCAGTATATAATTTTGAATTATAATACTGGCGTCTCCCAGGACCTATTTCCTTATTGCAGTGATGAGAAACGGCCAATTGTGAAAAGAATAGGCAGACAAGAGTTTCTGTTGGCTGGCCCTGGAGGCCTAGGTGAGACTAAGCATTTTAATTTTTTGCAATTTTTTTAACTTCTCTGTATTCCTCTGAATTTCTGAAGCAAAGCTTTACTGATTAAGTATATGCATAATAATGATACTTTCCTTCACAGGTCTATATTGGAATGCTGAGATAAAAAGGGAGATGGTAAATTTTTGCTGCTTAGTACTATTATAACTCTGTAATACTATTATAACTATAAAAAAAACACACTTGGTGTATTTTTAATGCACAAGATTTTATGATTATTTTTAATCTAATGTATGTTTTATTTTAATCAAAGCTCCATTTAATTGCATCTTGCAGCACTTAGGGAAAAAATTGTTGAGTACAAAGTGAAATTTCAGAGATTGATAGACAGTCTGTAGTGACTAGCTGGAGTGGGTTTTTGGAGTCCCACATTGCTACAAAATTGTTTAATTAGTGTAGATGAATTAATTTTTTCCTCTGTTGCTATTCAGAGGAGCTCATATGAAGTCCATTTTATAGATTTTAACGGATTCACTGGAAGTGTTAGTAAGAAATTTTAGTGGAAGTAAGTTGCATCCTAACTCCTATAATAATAATGCTGTCCTAAACGGTAGGGATTATCAGATACTCTGCAGTTTTTATGCTCCTGTTTACTTAATATTTTTAGTAGTATTTTTCAGTTGTGTGTTACAGGAAATGATAGTTTAAGTATTGCAAAACCAAAGTTAGATCATGAGAAATCACACTCTTGTCTAAGAGGTGACTGTAAGGACTACTGTAATCTATCTAAATCAACAGTATAATGTGAGTTTGGTATATGCTCTGTAATCTTGAGCTTTTTTTGGAAAAGCTGCAATATCCCAGAGCTGACAGACCACAGGCAAAATGCTTTCATGCTGTTTACCATATGACTGTCCTTTCAGGAGACACAGTTCATTTATTTTCCCTGAAACATTAGGAATAGCATGGCACTAAGTTCACAGCTATATAGGTTCTTCATTTTGG
The DNA here is from genome assembly GCA_013399455.1 of Anthoscopus minutus. Classification (NCBI taxonomy): domain Eukaryota; kingdom Metazoa; phylum Chordata; class Aves; order Passeriformes; family Paridae; genus Anthoscopus; species Anthoscopus minutus. The sequence goes on along the minus strand of VWYI01042648.1, from coordinate 8,459 downwards.
TTTTGGATTTTTAATATAAATGCCAAAGAAAATCAAGTGTGCAGTATAAATTCCAGTGAAAATCAGTTGCTTGTATTGCAGTTTTGCTTCATGGCCAGAATGCAAGATGTACATCAACTCACCAGCTTTTATCTAAAGAAGTAGACTCAGTAGGATTTCAGTTTATGTGAGTTAAAGATGTTTCAAGATGAACTTGGGTTTTTTCCAGATACAGGTCTTTTCTAAGTCATTTTGGCTGCCCACTTCCTATGAAAGCTGTCAGTTTTAAATATGGATGTGTATATTTGGACGCTAACTGTTTTAGTAGTGCTAGGGAAGTTAAAATTTGTGAATTAGCTGATTTTCTGAGAAGATTCCATTCTTACTTTAATTTAAAAGAAAATTTTAGCATGTCAAACCAGATTCCGTTCAAGTAATTTCTGGGGTTTTTTTCCTTAAGGCTATGATTTCAAAAGCCGAATTGTATTTAGTTAGGAAATGGAATTTTATTTGGTCTGACTTTTGCTTTTGTCAGGTGTAGTGTTAGAGAGTTACATGAAAGAAAGGTTACTTATAAAGTCCGACATCCTTGTGTAAGTAGAATGTCTTGGGGTTAGAGTGTCCGGTATGGGAGATCTGAAGTAAGTGCACTTCTGCTGCTGTAAACCTGCTATAAACCACTCTTTTCCTCATGACACAGGCAAAGTCTTCCTTATACTGCCTCAGAGTACTTTTAGAGTATTTGCTATCAACTGTATAGTTTTCCCTTGCATAATTAATCTTTTTTTTAGCTCCTGTTCTCTATTCCCTCCCCACTGATGTTTTGACTAAGTATCCATCTGGCTTGTCCTCCTTGGTAGAATTCCTAGTGTCTCTAACACTTGTCTCTTTGAAGTTATGAAGATGGTTAGGCACCTTTATAGTAGACAAGCGTTGTGTATCTCAGTATCTCAGGTGGGCCTGTGCTGTGGAATGCATGGACTTGAAAAGGCTTGATGTAAATCTTCAGTTCTAATTTTGATTTGCTTTCGTATGTCTCATTGAACTGGGCACGCTGTTTTGGCACTTGGTAGAGCATCTATGCTAAGTTCAGCCTCATTTACAGAAGTGGGGATATTCTGTGTTAATGTATTTGGCTTTAGAGTGTTTGAAGTGACATTCAGTTATATTAATTTTCTTTTGAGTTAAGACTGGAACTTAGATTGGCAAAAAGTAAGCGCTCAAAATGATAAAGTAAAATATTTTTGAGTTAATTGTGTATGTAACCTTTTTCTTTATCTGGACACTGGATTTTAAACTGATTGTTAGAAATGTTCATAGCAGATCCTCAGCCATTTGATACTTTGTTATCTTTACTTGCAGTTAGTATTTAGCTCATTCTTACAAAAGGAGGAGGAATTTCATTTTTAGTGCTTCTTCATTCTGTCCAGTATTTAGTTAATTTACTATTGAAAATCAATTCTTTTTGATACGTATGAAACTGCTAACCAAAATTCAGTTTTTGAGTTTGTGAAGCTCTGGTTGCATATTTTTAATCAGATTTCTCACTTTACAGAGGCTTTAAGTGTTTAAAATTACAGCAGACACTTCTTGATATTGGCCCAGGATGTACTTCCCAGCACCAGCTGGAGCATCTACCCCAAAAGGTTTGAGATGTTGACTGAGGCTGAGCTCTCAATGGAGGGTGCAGCTCCTCACACCTTGAGTTGAACAAAATGCCTACTGCCTCTTGCTGAGGCACCAAGTAAAATGTTGTCCTTGCCCATGGGAGATGTGTGTTTGGTTGAGGATTTCTGCTGCCAAGTAAACGAGATGCAGTAGGAGATCAGCAGAATACGTGGCACCAGAGATGGCAAAAATAAAATTGAATCTTCTCCAGGACCCAGGCATGAGCCTTCAACCTCCAGCTGTGTAGAGGGGAAGGACTCTGCTGTTCTGTGATGGCTGACACTGGAAACTTGTGACTTCTCATAACTGGAAGAATTTTCCTTCTCTACTTGCTGATCTGCATCTATATAATATTTTCAGTGCTTACAGTAGCAGATGAAAAGCAGGAAGTTCTGTCCAACAAATCATCTGAGCCTGTACAATGCAGCAGCACCAGGAGGAATTAGCAAGTAATGGTAGTGGGGGACTTCCTCATATTGGAGATGGGGGTTTTCTCATCAATCCTGCTTTACTTTAACAAGTAACATGTTAAAGGGGGTTACCTTTTAAATGAGAGCAATAGGAAGATGGATGGAGTGCCTTGGACAAAGGAGGAGGCAGATGAGAGGTTATGGATTTGAATTAGAGAGGAAGCTGATTGTGATGAGTGCTTGGAACAGACCACTTCACCAGGAAAAAGATGTAGGTCAGACTTTTTGGGAATAGAAAGAACTCTACATTTGCAGGCCCTGTTTTCAGGGTACACTTGAACCACTCCAGTACATTCTAAAGGGCCAGCACAGCAGGAGACAAGCAGGCCAGGAGTTTTCCAGAGTGCGCTGATGGTGTCTAAGGAGATGATGAAGGGGTGTGCTCTGTTGAACATCAATGTGTTATCAACATTGTTCTCCTACTGAATCCAAAACACCAGCTTCTAAGAAGAAAATTAACTCTACCCAAAACCAGGGAAAGTCAATGTCCATCTGGCATTAACTCTGCTGAACACCCTGAAGGGCAACAAAAAGAGCTTGTACAAGCATATCAGCAGCACAGGAAAGCTAGTGGAAGCCCACTGTTAAATGGGGTGAAGGACCTAATGCCAAAGGGGCATGGAAAATGCTGAGGTGCTTAATGCCTTCTTTATGTTAGTCTACTGGTATGACCTTTGTTCAGGAATCTTCAGCCCTTAGGAACAGTGGGAAAATCAGCTCTCAGCAGAGAAAGATCAGGTTATGGAATATTTAAATAAACTGGACAGACAAATCCATGGGACTTGATGGGATGCACTCCTGAATGCTTGAGGGTGATGGTCAATGTCATTGTGAGACCAATTTATTAGCTTTGAAAGGTTGTGGGGATCAGGGGATGTTCCTCAGGACTGGAAGAAAACAAATATTTTCACTCCTGCCTTAGGTGATCAAGAGAAAGGAAGCAGGGAAGTGCAGCTGGCCATACCCTGATCCTCAGGAAGGTGATCTGAGAAAATCCTGGAAGCTGTTTCTAAATATACAAAGGGCGAGAATGTGATTTGAAGTAATCCATGTGGATTTAAAAAGGGGAAATTGCCTGACCAGACTGTCTTCTGTGATTAGACACCATCTTGGCGAATGAGGGGAGAGCTGTGATCCTGTGAGGTTCAGCAAGGCTTTGATGCTTTCTGCCATGACATCCTCTGTAGACAAACTGTTGAAGAATGAGCTGGAAAAACAGTTGAGGTGGATTGAAAGCTTGGCAGAAAGATTTGTAGTCAGCAGTGCAAAGTGCAGCTGAAGGCCAGTCACTAGTCTTGTACCCCAGGGGACCAAAGCGAGGTCAATACCAACATCATTTTAACAACATGGCTGGTAGGGAAGGGCGCACCTTCAACAAGTTTGCAGATGATACAAAAGATTTTTGTATCTCTTGATGCTGAAAACAGTGTAGCTTTGTTTCAGTAACTCTTGGAATCCATGAGTAGCCTATGCAATTTTTAATATGGAATTGATTGCTCACCTCTTCTCAAGTTTCATTAGATGCATTCCTGTACTACAAAAAGGCTGTGGTTTCTGGTTGTAGTTAAGTTTATTGTTATCCTTAGGTGAGAGCTGGATGAAGACAGAAAATGCATTATTCTGCCACAGAAGCCCTACTATTGAAGGCAGAGGGATGTAGAAAGAAATTGACTTGAATGCATATCTTTCAAAAGTAATAAGCTCTAAGTTTACTACTAGCTAGAATGTATTTAGTACAGATTTTCTCCCATGTTTTGAAGTGGGATTGCATCATGAAATAACAACTGAAAGCCTTTAAAACTGGACAATACATTTTACCTGACTTAAAATTTTACTTCTGAGTCATAAGAATGTCCAGATCTATAGAGTAAATCAGGAATTATATATTACAACCAAAAAAGTATTTTCTGTAAGGAGCTCTGGTTGAAAAGCTGATCACTGTAGTGAAAAGGAACCCTTAGTCAAGGAGAAAAGGCTGATGATTTGAAAGCTGCTATAAGGGATCCAGAAACTTGATTTCTACACTGTAGTTCTGTAAAAGTCTACAGTCTTCTGTTTTCTTCTGTTTTGTTTTCTCTGTTTTCTCTTTTTTCTTTTTTTTTTTCCCCATTCCAAGAAGGTCCTTGTACCCAGCTCGCCTTGCCTCATTATCCTCTGTTTGGAAGAGATTTTGTAAATTGAATAACATAATCTTTTAATCTCTTCTGTTCTTTAGAGCTCAGACTTATTCTGCCAGCTGTCAAGTGGCTCACTGCTGCCAAAGATCAGTTTTCGTGGGCATGTCTTTTTAATGGCATGAGAATACCATTAAGGGATATAAATTCATATTCAGAACAGAAGTTTACAGTGTGCTGGTAAATCTTTATGGAATTAGACCTGAAAATTGTGACTGAAATTTCTCTTCAATTAATGTCTCAGAATTGGTAAATATCAAGTAGCATGAATAGAACCAGTGGCATGTGGTCTTACAGCAGTTTAGAAGTGTATTAAGCTAGGAGAAGAATGGAGGACAGAATAGACATGAGGAAAGATAATGACAAAAATCCACCCTGCAAATTAAGTGAAGCTTTAGTCTGGTTATTCTGAAGACAGCATAGGAGTAACACTAGGATAATAGAAAGTCTTTATGCTGCCTTATACACAGCCCCTGCATTTTTTCAAATGATTTAAAATACAGATGCTTCATAGGAAGTGACTCACCCCAAGGAATGGGGGCCCTTGTTCTCTGAAAATGTTGGCTGTAGCAAAAGTGAAAAAGTGTAAGTAAGCAACTGTGTCCACTTAAATGCTCTTTAGACATTGGACACTACAAGAACAAACACATATGCATTGCCAGATAAGTCAGGTGGTGCAGGTGTGCAGCTCCTACTAAGGCAAGATTCTTTGAAAGTTGGGTCTCAGCAAGTACTGTTCTGAAATGAATTTAAACTATATGGCATAATTCCTTTAAGAAAGCTCTTAAACTTACTAAACTTCAATAATACTTACTAGTTTCTTTCAATATTCATCTCTTGTCAGTTTTTGGCATTGTCTGTTCCTGTGCTGAAGAAGAATGAAAAAAAATAAAGATTTAACTGAATTAACCAACATATCTGTCAGGTCCAGGGAGGTGTGATATGTTGTACCGTGCTGTCTCATACTGCACCTGCAACTTTCAATTCCTGTGCCTTGGTACCCATGCTTTGCACTGGGAAAACAAATCTTCAACTAGCATGAGCCTCAGGCTTTGTTTTTCCCTTTTTGTAGGCATGTTTGCTACTGTAGATGGGATTTCACAGCGCGCCCCAGTGCACTGGTCAGAGAATGTGATCGGGGCAGCCTTGTGCTTCCCTTACGTGGTTGCTCTCGATGATGAGTTCATTACGGTGCACAGCATGCTGGACCAGCAGCAAAAGCAAACCCTGCCTTTTAAAGAAGGTCACATTCTCCAGGACTTTGAAGGTATTGAAAAGGACACTTTGTCGCATCAGTAATTCTGGAACAAGCGCTGCAGTCACTTGGGTTTGTTTTTTAAATAAAGTATCTAACAAGTATGTTGACTGTTGAAACTTTTATTGCAAATGCTTTTCTGGTTAGCTTCCTTGTGGACTTCAGTAATTGAATATTCCAGACTTCTAGCAAAATGTATGCTCATTAAATGTGCTGTAATTGTCAAGTTAATTGTTGGGCAGGAGTCTATGGAGTTAGAGCTTTTTCTTGTAACCTGATTATTTTTTTCAATGGAGCAATGTTAATTTAATGCTGCAACTCAGTAATTGTGACCTACAGGTATTTGTCCATTGACTATCCTGATAAAATTCTTACATATAAGTAAGGAATACAAAAGCAAAATTTTTAAATATCTGTGTAAGAGATTTAAAATGCAATCTTTTACATAGGATTGTTAAACAAAAAACCCAAAAATTTCTATTTATCTGTTCTTCAACTGATGACTGTATGAAATATACTATGCTACTTTTTTTTTTTCAGAAAAGCTACCAACTCTAGCACTGTGAACTATATATGACTTCCTAGATTTGATGTATGGCTTAAAATTTTCAAATATGAGCCTGGGGAAATACCTGTTAGTTAAATGTTCCTACTCTCTCAAATCATGACAATAATTTCAGTGACCTTACAGCTTAGCTTATCATGAGTGATTCTAGCCAATTTCTCTTTATTTGAGTGGAACAAAATCTGCTGTAACTAAATAAATTTACCATATCTGTGTATTTCTGAGGTGGAATGAATAGATAAACTGTGCTATTGAGTAAATGGGATAGCAGCAAATGTCACTTTTGGACCTTTAATACTGTTTCAATTATTATATCTTAAGTTGTGTATTTTAAAGTTTATTTCTGAAATTACTTTTTTTTGGTAGAGGCTGTAAATTGAATATATCTGTTTGTTCTGTCCAGGAAAGGTGATTGTTGCTACAAACAAGGGTGTGTATATCTTGGTGCCACTACCTTTGGAAAAACAGATTCAGGATCTTCTAGCTAGCCACAGAGTGGAAGAAGCCCTTGTTCTAGCAAAAGGAGCTCGAAGGAATATTCCAAAAGAGAAATTTCAGGTCTGTCCTTCCTTTAATTTTCATGAAAATGTAAATTTAATAGTGCAGTCATGTATTCCATTGGTCAAGTGATTGGAGAAGGTGGAGAGGAATTTACATTGTGGAGAAGTTGTAATAAGTTTTATGATTTCAGCTTGAGGAAATAGGTATTCTGCTAAATTGTTCTGTACTTGTAGAAGCTGTGACATTGGCAGGGTTGAATACTGTTGGTTTTGTGGGGTTTTGTTGAACTTTTTCAAGTAACTTGAGAGCAAAACAAAGCAAAAAAAACAGAAAACAAAGCAAAACCAGAAACCTAGTGGCAGAAAATCCAATGGATACTTCCTTGGTACTAGATTCAGTTATTTGCTATCACTGTGTAAAAATGTATACTTTATTTCAAATTAGAATTTGGAACTTTTTTAGTCAAAGATTCTCACTGTATCCTAAACTCCACGGTAGCACTTAATTTCAAATATTAAGTGATGGAAAATCTTAAGCAAGTGCATCTTATTGCCAAGATCTTACACAGCAGTACAAGCACTACTTGTAACTCAGATTTAAAGGTTTTTGTGTGGTGAAGGGACTTACATACTCTTTGATTACAGTGTTGATTAAAAATTTGTACTCATTCCCTTCTACCTCTGATTTATATTGCTGTACGTATTCTACTGTATTTGCTCCTATTTAGAGACTTATAAAAAGCAGCATGACATCTCTCCTTATAAAGTAGGTGAATGACTATTTGACTTAGTTTCTTTCCTATTGTAACAGCAAAATTTGATCTGTAACCTGCAGATTAAATCTGTATTTTTCCCTTTTTTAATACACTTTGGAGCATTTTGTCATTAAAATTGTTGTGTTACTTTCGGTTTGTTTGGAAAGGTGTAAAGTTTGGAACATGAATCTGGAAGTTACAGGATTGCAATAGTTCAAAATTATTCTGACTGTCAGGTTTGTTTTGTTGTTTTTTTAATTTTTTTTTTTTTTAAATTCAAGATGCTTCTAGTTCCTTTTCATTTCAGTTTTGGTCAAGGCCCTTGAAGGCAATCATTAAATGAAACTTGTATCAGCTTTCCTTTTGACCCTTAACTCCTCTCTTAAATGAGCATCTGAGAGACTGGTGGAACTAAGAAGCTTGTTAAGAAAAGTGTTCCCATCCTTTTGTGAAGGTCCAACTACCTGAAAGTCCTTGAAGCTGAGTTCAGTTTCCAGCATGTTTTGCTCTGTACTTCCTACTTTTCTCTTCTAATCTGTTTAGAGAAGCAAACAAAAATCTCACGGTGAAGGCAGGATGCATGATCTAATCAATGTCTATGTGTGATGACCTATAATTTTACAATTATTTCTCTGCAGTTTATGTAAGTTTGGTGTGGGAGATTATTTTCTGTATTTTGCCACAGGATGAACTACAATTCATTATCTAAAATACATTATGTAGAATCTCATTTCTTCTCATTTTTCTTGCATTTAGAATTTTTCAGCCTTTAAAATGTTACTTTCTTTTCACAAATATCTTAAGTGCTCAGAGTTGGTCTTCCTGAAATTATTTCCTAAAATTTTGCAAGTTGTTTCTAACTTAGTGTGCTTTTAAGGGTGTTCAGTTACTTTAACTCAATGCTACAGCTGAAAACCAGAAAACATAGTACTTGCAAGCAAAGTAGCCTGTTCTATTTCTGGGTTGTGTTTGCAAACTGATAGTAACCAATTATCAAATTCTTAAATTAGTGGAGTTTCTCACTGACTCCTATTAAAATGACTCAGCTTGGCTTAGTTGTTGAGACATTACTCTGGTTCTTCAGAGCTTGTTT
>VWYI01042647.1:0-23616 GCA_013399455.1 Anthoscopus minutus | reverse complement strand
TTTTTAATATATTTATATATTTATATGTTTATGTATATATGAAGAAGATCTTGAATACTCAGTTTTGGGATTTTTGGTTTCGTACTTGGGCTTTTGGGGTATTTTTGGTCACACAAAATACTTTTAGGAGACCTCTGAGCCTCTCATTAGGAACCATCTCAGAACCTATGTTCCTTTGCCATCCACCTGGTGTTATATAATGCATGTCTTAAGTTATCCACTTTCAGACAGCTAGAACATTTTTATCATAAAGCGTGGAAAAATCCATTAAAGAGCCCATCTAGGTTTAAACTCTTTATGTTAGGGTTTGTAAGAAGCAGTATTTTGTTGGCACTGAGAAGTCAGCCAAAAAAGCAGATCCTGGTTTTCTTCTAAATAGAAGTCTAATGGAATTAAAGGTCTATTTATAAGTAAAACCATTTTCCAGGTTGGTTTTTTTTTCAGACCACATTCACTAAAAAAAAGTAAAGGGGAGAGGGTTGAACACAAAGAGGGAGAAAAAAGACACAGTGAACAAAATTCAAGACTTTTCACAAACACAAGTTCAACAAGAAAATACTTTTACTGTCCCCAGAGCCAGCTGCAATAGAGACTAAAATTTGATTTCTAGGATCTGACATTGACAGGTTTGCTTCAAAACATGGGGGAAAATCCACAAAAGTAAAAAGGTTCTTTCAAATGGATCCATCCACTAGGAAATCAGAATGATGCCACAGCATGTGCTCAGGTTTGAAAAACCCCATCACAAAGCATGTCCAGCTCTCATGCCTTCAACATTAGAAGCATCTTTCTCACATTTATCCAGGTACTTTCTTCCGCCTCTCTTTTCTGGAGCAGAAAGGTGTCATTTCAAGATGACATCAATGACATCTTGAATTCAAACCAAATTAAACATTCTTTCTAAATTCACCAACCAAAAGGAACTAGTCCTTCTCTTCCATGCTGCAGATCCACCCCCAAGCAGCCCTAGTTTCTTCTGCTCTTTTCTTGTGCATTACCCATCAGCCACTTGTTTTATTTCCTTACACTTTAAAAACCTCTTTTCATTCTAAGTACTTTAAAAGGTGAAACCTGGGTGGACATTAACAGAGCAAACTGATATTACCACTCCATTTCCAGACAACACTTCTCTTGGATAGCTATGTAGCTCCACAGACCCTTAATTTAAGTACCTCATCACATGGCTGGGATTTCTGTGTGCCATCCTGTCTCCTCACTCCAGCAACTTACAGGAGCAGAAAACAGATCCCTTTGATACTGGTACCTATGGATTGCCACAACAGGAGCCTGGCACAAGACAGCAGCTGGAGCTGTTTGGCTTTCCTGTTCCATCTCAGCAGTTTCCCACAAAGCAGCAGCACAACCACAGTGTGAAGTTGTTTCAGAGTTTTCAGGCACAGACACACATGCCCATGCATCCCCCCACCCTGAGCAGCAGTATCAGTTCTCCAGGATCCAAGGCAGCTTCCATACCAGTCTCCTAGATAACTAATACCAAACATGCTTCACACAGCACAAGCTTCTTGCACTTAAAAGATTACATTTTTACCAGCATAAACACTCTGGAATTATTTGCTTTCTCTTAGGGGAATGAAAGATGTCTTAAAAGAAAAAAAAATCACAAAAAATATGCACGGTACAACAAAGAAGTGGTGCTAAATGCTAAACACCAGTCATCAAGCAGGACAAAAAGAATGTATTTACATTAACACTGCATTTACAGTTAACTTCTAATTACACATTCCTAAGGTGGGCAGAACATTAAACTCCCTTTTCTGTATCCTTTCAACACACATATTTCAAGTAACTTGAACTACTTTATACAGCACCAGAGGTACTACTGTAGTAAGGCAGTTTATGGATGTGAAGGAGAGAGAATTTGTGACTAAAGCAGCTTTTTATTCAAATCACCTGGTTAGACAGCAAGAACAAACTTTGGGGCATAAGTAGTCATCTTTGGCTCCTTCTGCAACAAAACTTCATCTATTTTTTCCCAATGTACACAAAGACATCAATTCTCACTCCAAACCTCAGCTCTCTGGTACCCTTATAATGTAGTACCTCCAATGGACTCTCAAAACTCATGGATTTCTGCAGCATCTCCATGACTAGTGTCACCAAGGCTGTCACTGATAGAATGTGCTTTGGAGGTGCTTCAAGCTATAATAAGTTACTGGAATGCTTAGAAGAGTCCTAAAAGAGCATCTGACAACCTCAGATAGCAGTGTACCTCCATTGGAATGCAAATTATTTAGGTCCTTCAGTTTCTTTACTTTCACCATGGTTCCCGAACACTTCAAATCCAAATAGGCTTGCCCCTAACGAAGTGAACTAAAATAATAAAATACATATGCACACACTTACAACTTTCAAAATATTATTTTAGATAAAGATGTGGAGACCCTAAGGTTCGAATCTAAGCTAATTTAATACAGCAGTAATGGGGAAAGGATGGGTTATATTGATTTCTGCAATAAAAAAAATTGAAAAAAAATTAGTAAGCCAAGTGACCCTGATTTACTGCAGAGCACTCTTCCTGCAGTAAATAGTTGAATATTTCATGGTGTTCTTATCAGCAGATGCCTAGTTTGAGATTAGGAGAAGGTAGATTCAGTCTGAGCAAAAGATACCCAGCTTTGGCTGGGTTTGTGTGCAGTGATTCCTGCACATCTGGCTCATAAGTAGAAGGTGCAGGTAATTCATTAAAAAAAGGAAACACTGCATGTAAGAGTGACTGAAACCAGCAGCAATGCAGGTCTGTGTGACCAACACTGCAATCTTTGCAATGTCTCTCTCTAGCTGTAGCACTTCCTTCAGTTTCAGCAAGGTTGTTTATAGAGTGAAGTACCAAAAGTCACCAAAACATGTCCAAACTCTCCCTGCAGCATGAAGCTTTATTGGCAAAACCCTCCATCTCCAGGCATGGAGACACCTGTCATTCCTGGCTTCTCTCTCTATATGCATCAACATTGCATGGTACAATTCCGGAAAAAAAAAGACCATCTCAGGAGCTGCCTGGACCCTTTGGCACAGGAAAAGGGTATTTTCTCAGTCTAAGAAACCAGCAGAAACAGCATGGGAGTTGTTGGTCTAATATCACAGGACTTGTGCTTTCCATCTTTTAACAAGCTGAGATGTTCAATGACTAACAGTGCTGGAGAACAGATACTCAGCAGGACACAGGCTGGGCTGGCCAGTTGGCCATGAAAACTCACCTGCTTGCGATATATGTTATAGAATAATTCATGCTAAACATTAACATGTTGCAAAAAGGCAAGGAACAGTTTTAAATGATAAGACAAATCCAGTTAGCTGCTGTCTCCAGGAGAAAAGATGAACTCATCTACCACGGCACCAAAAATTCTACATGAGATATGCAACTCAAACAGACAACATGTCACCACAAAATACACATTTCAAAGAATTTTCACCTAAATTATTCCTACAATTCCGGGAAAACTCCTCATACCACCAACCAGAAGAAAGGAACACTCTCATCATTAAAAAAAGAAAAAAAGCAAACAGACCTTGATATCTCGAGGAGCAGAAAAAGCAGTATCTCACAGAAAAAAACGTATAAAAAGCAACACAGATGAGACAGCTTTGGGAAACCATTCCTCACAAGTGCAGTCTGACAGACTAGGCTCCGTTTCCCTGGCCTTGATCGCCTGGCTCGAGGCTAACCTTGCTTGTGGCTTTTCAAAATTTATACTTTGACAAATTTAATAAATTCTTTTGGTTATTAATTTGGCCCATTTCATTTATAACATGCTCATGCATTTGTTTGCCAGTGACATCCTTGTCTCTGCTAAATGGGAAGGAAATCAAAGGAGCCTGCAATTATCTGGAGCATGCAGAGAAGCCCTGTGGGAAGGGTGCACTACCAGTCCTGTCAAGCAAGGAAAGGAACCTGATGTTACAAGTCTCCACTAGAATATTTATATCCAAGATAATATTTAAAAGGGGACAACTGGATTCAACAATGCAACAATGTCTTAAAATGAAAAAGAAAGATTCTTTCAGATGTTATATAGAAAAGCTTTCTTAGGATTATGGCTACTGTAATTTTCGCTGGTGGTAACAGTGGAGGACAGCGTAATGAATACCCTCCAAGACAAAATTCCTATTCCATTTTTCTGGATACTATCAATTATTCAGAAGTTGCACCTGGTCCTCCTGGAACACACTCTGGAGTCCACATAAAGGCAGCATAATGCCCAGCAGCTATGGCAACTCAACACTCACCACAACTATAAAGCTGAAACAAAGCCCACCGCAATCAAGCAACTGCAAAGCAAAGTTCAGCTACAGATAATCTGCCCATTTTGAAAAATTTGCTTGCGCCAATTACTTGAATTCTGTGCCCACAATCTCTTTGTACAACCAAATGATCACTAACTTTGGGAACTTTTCTTTGCGTTAGTGTCTTGGTTTAGAGGAAAGTTTAGGAGAAGAGCACCCTGGAATGAGTGTTTCCTCTAACAAAAAATGGGTTCTAACAATCCCTTTCTGCCAATGAGAGATTAACAATAGTAGATGACAGTGAAAAAACCCAACTGTTTATTGACAGAGTGCCAACACAGCAAGGGGGAAAATGGTGAATAAATGTCAGATACGATGATAAAGGACGCCCACTTCTAACAGTTTCAAAGGTTTATTAAACCTTAACAGAATACAACAAAGGACTGAATAAGGAAAAATTACAGCGTTGGGAGTCTCCAAGACCAGCATCCACCTGCTTGTCTACAAAATGGATGTTTTGCTTTTTTATACCCTTGACCCCTCCCAAAGTCTTGTCAGTCACCTCCTTTTCCGCCATCCATTGGTGGAGATACTTTTCTTACAACTTGTTTGGAGATTAGGTGTTGCCATGCTGCACCTCCTAGTAACAAGCCTGTCCTCCCCAAATACCCTCACCAGTGTCAACAAATACAAGGGGTAAGGAAGAGAGAACTATGGGGAGAACATACCAAAACAATGTAACTAGACATCTATACAACTTCTCTTAACATAGACATGCCTTAATGTGAGAGCCAACCATAGTATTACCCATCTATAACAACACTGAACTGTCAGGCCTTGTCCTCTCCACTGGAACAAAAAAGCCCACAATGGCCACAACATGGTGAGGAGAAGAAAAAAAAATGGCATTAGCTTTTGTCTCAGGGTTCATGCAGCAGCTCGGGCAAAACCAAATGGGAACCTGGTGAATCTCTGATGTTAGCCTCCACTGCAGACAAAGTTGGTGGATTTAGGGTCCTTTTAATAGGGAAGATGTCCTTACAAACAATATGATGGGTGAAGGTATGGGTGTCATCATCTTTGAAATGGGTCTTAATGTCTCTGTTCAAGCAGCAGGTTTGTTGCAGAACCCAGACAGTTTGACTTCTGAAACAGACAGGAGGGTCTGCACAAGCCTGAACTTCTGAGCCTTGGGGTAAAATGACAGGTTCAAGGGGGAATATGGGGTAGCCAGTTCAGGAAGGCTCTACCTTCCTAGTACCCCAGGCAATCAAGAAGAAAGAGGGCAACATGTGGCCAGGAGTTTAGGATAAAAGGAGGCTGCACCCTCCAAAACCTCGTGAGGGAAAACCTCACAGGTGTGCACCCCAGTGGACACTCCCTTTATTCGAATAAAGTGGACTCCTCTATCTCCTTTATCGACACTGGCATGTCAGAGCGTGATTTTCCATACACTTTCTTCTGCTGGGATCGGGGAAGGGCAAGATGGAATGGCTACTCGGCTTCCTGCCTGTCCCCTGGCTGATTCATCTCCTGTCAATTCTCCGATCTCAGACCAAAACTAAACCAAACAGTTCAGGAAAAAAACAAAGACTGATGAAGGATTGCAGTCTACAAGGCCAGGGAAAAGGAAAAAAACCTTCTCCTTAAGCTAAGGAAAACCCGAGCTAGCTAAGGAACAACAAAGTAATGCCATAACCTGGGAGTGAGGCTTTGAAAAAAGCCTGTGCAAAAGCCCCAAGGCTCCCCCATCCCCACCTTAAAGCTACAGCAACCATTTCTGGGCATAGTGCAGACAATTAGGGAGTAGAAAACCACCTCAAAGCAACTAGCCATAAGCTTTCTCCAAAGTCTCATGCAGTTGTGAAGGACAGCAAAGCTGAGCTTTTTTCCTGGAACAAAACTTTGGGTCAGAAATGTTAAAATTTTGATCTTTTACTACTTTATTATCCCACCCTGGTACTTTCTAGATACTGATGGTACTCAGCCTGGGGCTCTCAGAGTGAGCTGCTCCCACACACTAGAGTGGTTACTGTCTCCACCGAACAACTGCAATTGCAGTCTCAGCTTGAAACAACAAAGTCAACTCACATGTAGCCTTTATCCTGTTGATATTCAGTCCTGCAAAGCTATTCCCACTATTCACATGAGGTTTAGTGCTACTGTAATTCCTCTAACTCCTTACAAACTAATCTTTCTCCTGTCATTTATGGATCTGGTTGCAGGTAGTGGCTTAATGACCTAAGATTGTCCTAAAGTTAACAATTTAGTTTACCTTAGAATGAGAAGTGCTCTGATTTGTGAAGTCCAGCCCTTGAAATTTAGGGTTAATGACACTGCTCATTATCTTAAGTCTTTTAGAGAATATGAGGTATCACTGCAAACATCTCCCAACTTTGATCCTCCCACCCTTTCCTCTCTTCCACCCTCTCCTCCCACCCACATGTCCTTTGGTGGGAAGAACAGATGCTGGTCTGTAAGTAGCTCTGAAATGAATGGTAAAGGTCAAAATCCAATCTCACTTAGCTCTTAATGAGAACAAGAGTAAAAAGCATGCAGGGCAAAGCAGCTAGAAACAGCAGCTTCCTCCATCTTCAAAGACAGAAAACTCTCCTGTAACCTTTGCCCTTCATCATTCTAGAACAAAAAACTGCTTGCCCTCCTCATCTGGGTCTGGGTTTCTTCCCTTCCCAGTGAAATTGCTCTCAGTAGCAGAGAGCAGAGAGCAGAGCATCTTCTTGGGTGCCACGTTTCAGTGCCATTCATATTAAAATCACATCTGATTCTGGCTTTCTTGTCACCCTGTGTGACTGCTTAAGAAGAGTTCTTCAGAGACTGGAAGCAATATAAAGCACGGCATTAAAAATGCCCCTGCAGCCCATACCCCTTCCTGAGTCTGGAATTTTGCAACTGTGGAAGTATTTCAGCTGTACACTTGCTTTGTCTCAGACAGGAATTTACTCTGCAAACAGGGCAGAAGATGAGAGCATTACCACCCTGACTGGTGTTAGCCTGCCACATGTGTCACAAGCATAGTGCAGGCCACAGACAGCCTGGATCATTCTGTGTGTTTCTGTCACACTCATCATAGAATTTTCTTCCCTTGGCGTGTTTTCCAAGCAGTTTGCCACAGCATACAGGACAAATGGAGATGGCCTTGATGACTTTAAAGGTCTCTTCCAACCTGGATGATTTTATAAGTGCATCATGAATAGAGGCTCTCAGGTAGGAACTCCTTTATGCTCACACATTAGACAATCAAAATAGCACGAGAAAGCACAGGAGTTTCTGGCAAAGGGAACTGCAAAAGAAAGTTCTTTACACTGAAGATGTTGACCTCCTTACAAAATATCAGAGTATCAATCTGATAACGTCAGGGTTCCTTTTTCATGTTTCAAAATGAAAGCATTGTGTGGATGCTGAACTCTGCAGGAGCCATTGTTCCTGCTCACTGCAATACCTCTACAAGTTCAGCACAATGGAAGAGCTGGGGCACAACAGCTGATTCTGTATAAACTTGGGTGTGTTGCAATAATTGTTTGTTCCCACATACTACCCATAAACAAAGAGAAAAATTATTCAGCAAAAAGGATACAATTTCTGGACATTTGTTTCTCTTCAGCATTTGGGTGGCGGCATAGGACTGCCACAAAGTATAGCATAGAGCTCTTCTGGAGACATCCTGTTTGCTTGCAGTGCTGAAAAAAACTCAACACTGGAATAGACTCAGCAATGAAAGATTCTTAAAACTTGTATTTTTATTAGATGCTGAGTTCAGCTTGTGAATCTTCCAAGCAGCCAGACAGTGACAGTGAATTACAGATTCAATTAAGAAAATCCTGTGATTTTCAGTGTGCATCATGTGCCTGAATTAATTTAGGTTTGGAAGACTGGTCACACCACAAGCAGTATTTGTTGAGTCACAGGTCCAGATGCACATGAACATCTAAACCATGGCTCTGTTCAATTCTGTCTCTGAAGCTGCAGTCACAACATCAGTAGCTTAAGCTTTTTGGAGACTTAACAGTCCTAATGACTATCCTGTGCATTTGGCAGCAACTCTACTCCTCCATATTCATATGATGCTCAATAAAATAGGAACTACTCCAATATCCAGGCAAGCTCAGAACATATGCCTAGGGTATCTTACATTTATCTTTTTTATTGCTTTGCCTTATAGATAGGGCACCTTTTCAGGTTACAAGGCACGATGAAAGGCAGAATATAACTTCCTGGTCTATCACTGAAGTTTTATCTTTGTTTCCCAGCTGTCTTGCATCTTCTGGATTCCCAGGAGAAGGTAAAGCTGCTCTCTACAGAAAGATCAGAGATACTCAGTCTTGACCTAACAGCATTTTAAAATCATAATCCTAAATCCAACCATGTTAACCTGCAGTTAACCTGCAGTGTCCAAGACAAAGTAGAAGTGAGAATCAAGGCTTCCATTTTCCAGTAGGTCACATGAGCTGGCATGAGAGGCAGCAGCAAAGCAGTTTTTGAGCCTTGACTTAATAATCAAAGGGATTCTACCCTGCTAAATTCCCTAACCTTGGGAAAAGCTACACTCCAAAGTGCCTTGGTCTGCAAAGAACCTGATACAGGGGGTCTGTGGTTTTGCTTAAAGACAAGATGTAACTTCAAAACTTGGCAAGAAAAACTGCAAGTGTGTAATTGTGACATGCCAAGGAAAGACAGAATTAAATGTACTTCTCTGGGATCCAAAGGTCTGTGTAGTGGATATCGCCCAGAACTCAATATGCCATTCACATATTAAGAGCTTAATTACTGTTTCACACATCTATACTCAGTTTAGAAATTGGTGGGAAGGAAAAGAGAAGCAAATGGAACGTTAGGCAATGCAGAGTGCAAAGCAGGTAATTTAAAAGGCCTTTTAAAATAAAATTTATGATGATACAGAAGTTTACCACCAGCACGTACTGGATATACCAAATGGTACAATTTATTGCTTCAAGCTATCACGACTAAGCTGCCTCCAAAGCCCTTCTCATTCAGTCTTAAAACTGAGTAGAACCTCTAATCTTGATCCTATCAGGCTTTTTTTGCTTATCCTCTGTTACACTTCAATTTAAAATCAAATGTTATTGCCAACACTCTTCAGCTCCAGTGAGCAGAGAAAAACCCAAATCAAGCAGGAACTACTTTTAATCACACAGGACAGGCGCCAAAGCCTAGGAACCACTGGATTCACTGACACTGTTTCCCACTGACACATACCATCACACCAGGGCACGGAAATGGCACAAAGAAACACCAGCATTGTCAGCAGTCAGACAGTCTCTCCCCACTCAACTCCTTTTGTTGTTGTTATCAGTATGATGATTGCTATCCTCAAAGCTGCACAGATCTTATTTTCATGAACATAAACTAATGTTCTGAGCTGACATGGGACAATGAATCATGTCTGCCAGCACTCTTCAGCCAAAACCTGCAGCAGCCAGCTAAGCACAGAGCACATACAGTGTTTGTGGAAAAACGGCAATGAACTTACTGCACTGAACATCCAGACTACAAAGTCATCCTCAATGTGATCCATGAAGTAATCATCACCAGACCATTTGTCTCAGCCTGCCATAAAGCAGAAGCCAACAGCATAGCTCCAGTTCTAGTCCTAAATGTCCCCAAAAAACTCTGAACTCTCCTCTTCATTTTCCTTTTCAGTCTACCCCTGGAAATCTAAATGATAGCACAGTTTGGTAGGTGGCAGGGATGTTTGCAATTCTATCCAGCTTCTACAGATACCAGTGTCCATCTCCCTTCCCTTTAACAGTATGACTTTGGCATTTTGGCATAATTTTTCAAGAAAGAATGTCCAAAACTACAAAGTAGATTAAAAACCCATAGTCATAATTCAAAGTGTAGGAGCGGATGTTTGGTGTCTCACTGCACTAGACAGGCTCAAAAATCAGAAGAGGAGTTTGAACTACAAAGCAGTCAAGTGAAATCGAACAGGAGGACAGCTGAACAAATACCAATGAATCACCAAGTAAGAGGTTTGTGAAGGCAATTGAAGTACTTCGAAGTCACAGGAAAGGTTCAATTCTCAGAAGCTATGCAAAATTCAGCCAGCCAAAATGCTGCATGTGCAGCAGTTACAAAATGCTGCATGTGCTTTAAGGCACATCCCAGCTGTTACTACACACGACCAAGTAGTGCTAATTTTGTAGTAACCACCATTTATGCAACCTCCTCACAAATAAAAATTATTTATGGTGCTTTTAGAAAGCTTAAATAATGCTCTGAGAGAAAATACAAGGGTTTATGTCACTGTCACCTATCCACAAGAGGTTCAAACACTTTTAAGCTAATCAATCAGTTAAACAGATTGATCAGGGGTCTGTGAATGGATTTAAGCAACTAGGCTGTCTCTGAGATTCACTTTCCTTGTGAAGAAGGACAAGAGGTTAAACAAACCATGCTTTTACCAGGCCAAACAAAGCCATAATATCATTTGATGTGAAACAGGGATGCTTTTATAGTCACTTAAACAACAATCAGGATGGAAGTTTCCCCCACAAGTCTTAAAGCTCCAAATACGAGTTGAAGACTAAACCACTCATCTGACAGAGAAAGAACTATATTTTGCCATCTTCTGCTTAGTGATTGTCATGATGGAAGCTGGAGGCCCCAGGGAGAGAAGATAATTCTGTCCTATCACAGTACAGCTGGTCTGAACTGGACCAGGTAAATCTGGCCACAACACAAATGTAATTCAGCTAACCTAGTTTGTTCCAAAACAAGTGTCCAGATAAGTTACTGGGGACCCTCAGCCAACCCCATTCAAGCTCAGCTGCAAGTACACCACTGGCCAGAGATCTGGCAGAGAGAGGAAAGATCCCAACTAATCAGCAATGTGAGCTCGGGAGATTCAAACCCTCTATTAAAAAGGGCAACCATATTAAACTCATTGCTGTTGTCACATAGATTTCTAAGGGTTCGTGTCATTTCTCCAACCAATGAACCCACATAACAAGTTGTGACCCCACATAACAAGTGGTGATCTGACTCAGACATTTCCCATGAGCAGAACAGGGGGAGAAAGGCTGGCATGCAGGGAGAGCTGTCAAAAAATCAGCAAGAAAAACTGAAGAAATAACTAAGAGGTGTATGTGAAGAGTCATCCAAAATAGACAGTATGCAGAGCTGTTTTGCAGTGCAAGATGCAAAAATCCAGATTCTCCTTTGTATATACCCCCTTTAAATAGAAGAAAAACTTCACTGAAGACATGGGAGGATCTGTCTCCATAGAGGAACATTCAGTGATGAAGGTATGGCCTAATTTTCTAAGGGAATGGGATATAGATTATGAAGAAAATACTTAGGTTTAATAATGACAAAAAATCAGGGGTTAGAACCTACCAAAGAGACTGCATTAGATAAACATACTTAGACACACACAGGCAAATATAATAGATGCTGCTTACAAAAAGCGACAAAAGTACAGATAAAATTATAAGACTGTAGAAGCCAATATTTAACTTAACAATGCAGATAAAAACTGAGATCCATAGCAAAGACTGGGTGCTGGGAGAAGTGGCCACACAGCATGCCACAGAATAGGCGCCACATGCAAGATTGTGCAACAGCCTAGGCAAGCGGTCCCAAAGAGGGACAGCTGAATCCCAGTGGGTGGTGAGAGCCTGTGTGGTGTTGGTACCTCAGTGTGCACAGGCAGTGCCCCAGCAGGTGGCACAGCCCCACAAAGTGGCAAATTCTTGGCAAACAGAAGGACCCTGCGCGTTGTCCACGCCACGGCAGCTGCTGGTGCCCAGGTGTGCAGCAAAACCACAGTGGATGCACGCCAGCAGCACAGTGGCAGATGGCAGGGCCCCAACTTGCATCAGAGCAGAGGCAAACACAGCCACGGTGCCTGCTCCAAGCTGCTGTGCTAGGCTGAGTTGCCCTCTGGTTGCCCCGGGCAGCCGTCCCAGGTCAAGCAGTGTCACCATAACAACCAAGCACCCTAGGATCATCCTACAGTGTCACTTGGTCCCGAGGGCTGACCCCTGATTGCCTGCACTGGGCTGTTGTGGCAGGCCAGACCATGCCTTCACTTCAGGCAGGCACCCTGCACCGTCCTGGTCCACATAGCCAGACCATGCAGCAGCCACGCCGAGATGTTATGCAATGCCACTCTGTGTCGCCACACTGAGAGAACATCCCATGACCATGCCTCCAACTCAACATCTGGGGAGGCGTGGTTGCGCCTCTGACCCTGCCTTCATAGGGCGTGGCTGAGCATCTGACCCTGCCTTTGTAGGGCATGGTTTCATCTCTGATCCTGCCTTCATGTGGCGTGGCTGTGCCTCCGACCCAGCCTCCAGGAGCAGGTGCAGGAAAAGCGTCACCAAGCGTTCCTGCAGACATAATATCCGAAGCTGTGCTGCTGTCCCGAGCGTACTTCCCCTGCTGGAGTTAGAATTTTCACTAGATTATATACTGACAAGGAACGCAAAAGATACCAGCAGAGAAAGCCAGAGCTTTCGTCTCCCTGCAGAACACCACAATATCACCACCATTGCTGCATTGCCAACAGCCCTGCTCAAACATCTGGCAAAAGATTCCATAGCAGCTGCTATTAACACTTCAGTACTAGAAACATAAAAAAGAAGGCCACTCAACAGATGTGGTAGAATCATGTGTAGAACAACTTAGACGCCTACCTCATGAAAATCTGAGACTTTTAAAGTGACAATTCATTTAAAGACACTATTGGTCTTCTGTATACAGATTTTTTTTTCTAGTAATTGAGTTTTTTTCTAACAGTTCTAAAAGTTAAATGGTTTCTTGTTTTTTAATGGTAAACTGTAACTTGTAAGTAATTAATCTGAAACATGTTAGCCTGAAAGACTGTGATCTCGCCTAACAGCTCCTGGAAGCGAGTGCTACAAACTCCAGTATGAGACACAATACCAGCTGAAGAGAGCTAACTGTCAAATTCAGTGGAAAACCTCATTCAAATTAGACTCATGCTGTCTCCCGTCACCCTGTCTGCAAAGGGCCCTTGCAGGTAGGATAACAGAAAACACCGCATTTTTTAATAAAAAGGAAAGGAGGAATTGTCACAAATTGTCACAGTACAGCTGGTCTGAACTGGACCAGATAAATCTGGCCATATGTTGGGTGTTAGGTGGCCTTTCCTATTGTTCCTTCTCACTTACAGAATTTTTCCCCATTACCTGAGAAGAAACCTGATTGCTGGTACTCTTGGGTGCTTAAGAAAGACAAAGAATTCATCTGGGCCCATCGGGGAAGAAGGAGGCAGGTAAAAGAGAGGGCAAGAGCAGTTGGAAGCTAGTTGGTTTTCTTTGGCTGGAGAGCGGGACACACTCTTGGAGCTGTTTCTGCTAGGCAGTGCCAGCTGCCACCATGGAGCTGCTGATCCATCTCATCCACCAGCCCGGGACTTTCTGCTCATCCCTGCCTTTCCAGCTGGGTGTTCCTCAGAGCCCTGCAGGAGCACTGGGACTGACAGCCTGCAGAAGGGTTTGTGAAGCAGAGCCTCTCCTCCACCCTTCCTATCTAAGACGAGAAGGCTGTCACAGGGCCCCAGGTTCTGTTTTGTTGTTAATGCTGTAGTTATTTTGGTCTGTTTACCTTGTTCTACATACTAGTAAAGAACTGTTATTCCTGTCCCCATATCTTTGCCTGAGAGCCCCTTGATATAAAAATTATAATAATTCAGAGAGAGTGGGTTAACATTTTTCATTCCAAGGCAGGCTCCTACCTTCCTGAGCAAACACCTGTCTTCCAAACCAAGACACCATAACACAAATGCAATTTGGCTAATCCATACCAGAACAAGTCCTCATATAAGTTACAGGGGACTCTCAGCCAACCCCATTCAAGCTTAGATGCAAGCACACCACTGGCCAGAGACCTGGCAGAGAGAGAGAGATCCCAACTATTAGCTATCTGAGCTCAGGAGATTCACACCCGCTATAAAATGCGACGCCCATATTAAACTCATTACTGGTGTCTTATGGATCTCTGAGAGCATGCGTCGTTCCTGTCTGCACCCAAAGACCCCATGTAACACTGTCCATTTTCTGTATCTTCATTGGAAGTGTGGGAAAACCTTCTGCAATCTTCTCTCAAGGGAGCTGACAACTGTGGTTCTTTATATCACCACATTTGAACCCAGAGAGCACTTGTACAGCTGCTTACAGTTTCACTTGCACAATGCACAAATACCTGTGATTCAACAACAGTGTGAATTATTTGTGTCAGGATATGAAGCCTCATCTCTTCCTCCTCCATTTATCTTCCTGCAGCCACCAATCTTAATTCTCAATAAAACATCCTACCTCTTGCTTCTGTTTCCCCCACCTAAGATGAAAATTGCCCTGGAATGCTAAGAAGTTTCTTAGATCTCTTATGGGGAAATACCTGTGCAGCAGCACCTGACTATGTTTGCAAGGAGCAATAGTTCTTTATGAGGGGCATATTGTCTTAAATGTAATTGTGAGAATACAGTAGTTTCTCTGCTGTTTGTCATTGCTGTATCCCAGCTCCAGGAGGCTGCTTGTAATCTGCTACTGAATACACCCAACAGATGTTCATTCCTGATACTGTGGTAATCTCAACCAGTTTTCTTCTAGAGACAGTATGATCTTCTCCTTTTTTTCTCCCTTCCTACAGACTTATGCTTTGAGTTTATAAAGTATCATCACTGAAAAGCAAACCAAAAATCAGCTTTCCAAAAAGGCTGGCAATCTTTCTGATTTTTTTCAAGTCTGTGATAGTGCACCTCATTTACACTGCTACTGATGTTACAGAATCACAGAATTGTTAGGGTTGGAAGATACCTCAGGAGATCATCCAGTCCAATCCCCCTGCCAAGGCAGGGTCACCTGGCGTTCACAACCTTAACCATGGTACTTCCTTATGGATCAATTTTGTATAACATCTTCCGGTGAGCAGAGCTGGAAATTCCTTATCCTTGGTTTGCAATTCTTTAGATGTGTCAGGTACTCCACAACACCAAATCCATGTTACTTTAAGCTTCTCAAGTTAAAATACACCATTACTCACCTTTTTACCCTCTGTACTCTCCCCACTGACGTAAGACAGTTTCCGACGGACGTAGAAGAGCATATCATCCTGTCGGGGGGCCCATTTCTCCATGAAATACGTCGAAAACATCCAAGTCCAGAACACAATACGGTCGTCTTTGAAACACCCTAAGAGGCATAAAAGAAAGGAGATATAAGAGTTGTGAATGTCACTTTTGCTTGTGCTTAACAAAACACAAGAACTGTAGCTCTAAGTTCTTCTATGGTTCACAGACTAGCTGTCACTTGGCCTGAGCCCAAAGCCTATCTTGGGCCATTGTCAAGCACATGCCAGCAACCAATCTCCCCCTATGCCCCACAAGCACAGGTCAGAGCCTGGGAGCAGACCTTGATTTTGCCTATGCCATGAAAAGTGCCGGGCCAATGCACTGTGGGAGAATACATCAAAGCCACAGTCAAGCACTTTCAAAGATATGTGGTGACAGTACATGCTCCAGTTAATGGCCTGAAGCCAGAAGGTTCCATCAGGTTTCTTATGGGATCTTGGGGATTACAGCCAATCTTTCAAGAACTAACAGCTGATTAATTCCTTAAACAAATACACTGCGCAGGATGACTGTAATTCACCCTCTCTGACAAGGGAACAAAATCCAACTCAAGGAAACGATGAGTTCACAAGCCTTGAATCCCAATTATACAACAAAAAGCAGAAGGAGAAGGGAAAAAATAGGAAAAGGAAGATGCCACAAAGACTCATTCAAGGAGATGAATGACATCAGCCTCAGCAATAGCACTGCAGTTTGGCCTCTCCACAAGAAAAGGAGGCAGAGTAGAGGTGACATCTCATTTTGTGAAACTCTCCAAAGCACTTAGCTATAATAAAATAGCAAAGGGTGCTGCACCTTTTGTATTGTTAAAGATGACAAGAGAATGCAGTACTGTGCCTGGTGATAGGGGAGCTGATTACTACTCCATGGAGCGTTTGCATCTTCTCCCCAATGCCTTACAGAGAGATAACTGGCTGTTACAATCAAGATGTTTTAAACATGTGAGGAGAGAAACTCTAAAAAAATACAAATAATTATGTTGCTGACAAACAACAAAAATCTAAAATGGATAGAGAGGATAATGGATGGTTATAATTTACAAGATAGCAAGGTAGGTGGAGGTGTATGTATACATGTACAACTGCCAACCCCTCCTCCAGAACATCTACCCTTTACAGGACATCCTCAGCACATTTTCCTACTTTACTCCATGTGCAGTATTTGCTAAACAAATCTTTCTTACAATCTTTAATTACAAGGGTGGGCATGAAATTAGACTTTCAATATTTTAGGAAACAGATGTATGACTGAAAGAAAAATATTAACTGTCTCCAAACTAAATAAAAACGTAATACTGAAACAAGAAAAAAACACTGATGGACCATGCACAGTTAATCAACATCAAGCAGGACAGTATTTGAAAATATGTATATAGCTAATTAAAAAAAAACAAAGAATGTGATTAACTACTGGTCTCAAAGACTTTAAATCTCATGGGGTTACGAGCACCTGAATTCCTACACTTAAGTAGATAGGGAGGTAGTAGGAAAGAGGGAAAGAGAATTACCCTGAGTTACTCTGAAGTCCTAAGAAAAACAAAGGAAAAACTAAAAAAGAATGTACATTCTGTAAGAACCATCTCTGAAAGTGCCCTAGTGTTCAGAAATACACTGCTTTGGTTTGCTCCATAGACAAGGAAATAAAATAACTCTAGGCAAGGCACTCCTAGATTTATAATGCAAAATCAAGTTATCTAAACCTGGAATTTACTTCTTGACTCTTACAGTACATGCAGAACTCTGATGTCCACGAGCTGCTGACACCATCTAGTGTGTTTGAGGCTTTAAGCCACATGAATTTCTATGCTTACCTAGGTATTTAGGGATGGTTATAGCATATATATATATATATAACAGGAGAATAACAGAACTGGGTAGGATACCAGGACTTTGTGTGTGTTTTTACCCTTGCTAGGGAACAGAGGATAAACTGATTCTGTGGATTCAACCTTTGCCTAAACAGAAAACCTGGGGACAGAAGTGCTGCAGCACTGAACCTACTTCAGCACTGCAGCACAATGCAGGGGAAAAATCCTGGAAATCCTTAAGAGCCACATTGGATTACTGTCAATTCCAACCCCATCTGCAGCTGATGAGATGCAAAACTCTTCTCAATGCTTCAGGGATGCTTGCAGATTCTGCTGTAATTAAAACCAGCCTAAGGATGCTGTGACTATTGTGACTGCAGTGGCTGAAGGACTCATCTTGAAGCCAAAAAGAGCCAAATCACAGCAAAACACCTTCTTTTATTCAATTTTAGTAGAAGCAGAGAGGATGTGCAACAGCACACAAGAATAAATAGCCTTTAAAATCTACTATTAAATTGCATTAACTTGCAAAGGAGACATCAACATTTTTATTTGTGACCAGAACTTCTTAAAACTTGAGAGGGAAAAAAATCTATTACAATTGAAAGCCAGAAACTGTCAGATCCAGCATGTCCACTCAGGAATGCCTTTAACTATTAGATCTCCACATTATCAGGAATTTTGGTTATTTATAGCATCTCACTGGAAGCCTTCCAGCTTTGCCAAGAAAACTGGAGACATCTGTAGTTGAAAGCATGTAGTAAGTCATCTTCCTGAAAATGCTCCTCCCCTAGAAAATTCTGCTTCTAAAGGAATAAATGGAATTCAGAGTTCAGACTATAAATCTTAGTAAATCCAAAGTTGGTCATATAATTATGAGACCTTTGTCATGGACAAATCCTAACAGCAACAATTAATGTAATTATTCATTTACATATATTTCATCCTCATTAGAAGCAAAATTTATGCCAACTGCTATGTAATAAATGTCTTTCTTCTTACTTATTATTGTATACCGAACACTCACTTCAGAGAACTGACTTTATATCCACATAGGAAATCATGTTTGGTTTTTTCTTAATGCTTTCCAAAAAATCATTCATTAAAGAGAAGTGTCAGGTTATTACTTTACTTCAAAGGAATAGAAGAAAAGACTTCCCATTCAGTGGATAATCATTTTTTCACCATATCAGAGCTTAGAAGAACAGCAATTTCAGCTAGACATGGTTTCCTCCTATGCTTTTACTCCTTTAGTCTGCCAGGAGATACTCTTCACTGTGAAACATTATAGAACTCTCTTCGTCCAACACTGCCACAGTGATCATCTGTAGAATAATCATCCTTAGATATTTACCGGTTAATTAATTAATTAAACACTAATGAAGATCTTTACAACCTCAGCATGGTGACAAAATAACAGTTCTAAGCAATTCACACTGTACTTAATTTTGGAGTTTACCCAAGTATTCTGCAAGGACAATACAAGAAGTGCTTCACATATATTAAAGGTACCTTTGATTTTATAAGGTTGTAATTATGACTTCATAAAACCAGAATGGATATTCCCAAAGATAGTTGCCAGCTAACCAGATCATCAGAAATCTAAAGTTCAGGCTCCTTCCCATGACTACATACAGGAACACCACTTAATCCCTTCGGCTTGACCTTATAAAAACAGGACTTAGTGAACTTCCAGAAGTTCAGTGGCAAGCAATAGTTGGAAGGCAAGTAACACAGAACTAATAAATTTTACCAGCAGAACTTTGGCTAAAAAAGGAAGGCATCATGGTAACAGCAGCAACAAGGGGCAAGAACGATGCCACAGACACAATCCTCCTCCTTATCCTAAAGAACAGTTAACTATTCTACCCCACCAAGTGTGGCATGCACATATCTACTAATCTAAGACGATGAAGATTCAGTATTATGTCAGTTGGAAAGAATTGAGATCTCTAGCTTACACGTTTATTCAGAAAACAGCTGGAGATGAGCCAAAAAATCCATAAAAGGGTTTGGAACCAGGTTGCAGGGAATCAAGGACTGATTTCAAGGAAATCTACATCTGCACTGGGCACTCCAGCTGTTAGTTACAAATTCAGGAAGTCTCATAGTGCCTGTGCCATCTAACCAACTTTTCTGGGGGGATGCAATCAAATGGTCTGGAGATAACTAAAATGGAAGAAGCTCTCCCCCTTCTCCTAGCTAAACTGAGGAAGTATCAGCCTCCCTTCCTCCACTTAGGAAGTCTGGGAAAATGAGCTGCTTCCCTCTTTTCTCACCAGCTTCAGAGACTGAAGAAGCCCATTAAGGTGAGCAGAAAGGAGAGCAGTAGGAAACACCACTACAGAGATGCAGACAATGAAGAACCTAAAGGGCTTCTGATGCTGCTCTGCCCAGCAGTAGAAAAAAAACAACAGTGACTGAAAGATAAGAAACCCTGTCAAAAAAAACAGATATTAATTGACTTTTCTTCAGCCTTCAAGTGATTTTCAATATGCACGCAACTTCCACCTTCCCCCATCTCCTTCTTCCCGAGCCCTGCCAGGTCCATCCAGACTCCCAAAGCTCCACTGGCCAGGAACTGAACAGGCACTTCATTTCAGATCCAGGCCCCCACCTGCCATCGCAGATGGGCCAGTGTTCTGCCTCACCAGCCAGGAATGACGAAGTGCTATATGATGCCACTGACAGCTTTTCCGGCTCCTGTTCCATTGCACTGTCCACATATTCCTCCTGTCCCTTGAGACCCTAGTGATGGGTTATCTGAGATGTCCTCTCCCTTCACCCCCCTCCCTTCAGGTGTGTCATTGGCCATGACTTCTCCCTGTCCCCTCTCCCTTGGTTTAATCCCAGGGGACCTGGATCCCTGTCTCTCTCTCTCCTCCTCCTCTCCAGGACGCCACATGAATTGTTCTGCAATAAACTGTGGGAGGGTTGGTCCCAAGAGAGAGAGTGTTTCTTGTCTTTTACCTCTGTCCTTGTTGGGGTTGTTAAACCTGGGGTCCTCAGCTAGCCAGAATCGGATCCCAGGCTCCCCCCGAAAGGGAATACACCCCTTCAGGCTCTATCACTGGCTCCTCCCAGCACCTGGAAGAGTCCCAGATGGGGGAAACATCACAGTGCCCTGGAAAAAACTCCAAATGAGTCATGGGAACATTGAGCTCATTGGAACAGCCCCTGCTGCTCTTTGCTGTCCCCTGATTCCTTTACTCCTCCAGCAGCCAGCTGTCCACTGCCCCTCAGCCAGGGCCCAGTGTGCTACCCGAAGCTGCCCCTTGGTAACAGCCTGAACCGCAGGGGATGCCCCAGAAAGTGCTATTCAATATGACAGGGGCTGAATTGCCACCAGTAGGACCAGATCTTCTCAAGACTCATTTTTACAGGCATCTCCCTTCAAATCCAGGCTAAGCTTGGTCCCACCACTTGCTTCTCCCAGCTCCTTCTCAAGAGGCACCTGGAAAAGTTCTGCCCTGTCTTCAGCATCTTTTCATTCTTCTTCAGTCTGGAACTTGACTCCTTCTTTATTGACCTTGGTGTCTTCATGTTGTCTTGTACGTGTCTTCACGTTGTCTTCTACGTGTCTTCACTCTGTCCTCTCACCCGAGGGGAGGATCAAGGTCTGCAGGTCTCATCTGTGCACTGAAAGAGTTAATCCCTTGCCCAGGCCTGTGGATGGTCATGAAGGTTTCTGCTGGGCAGTGGCCGAAGCAGTCACTGGTGGATTTCAGCCACTCTGGCCATATGGGCTGCGGAGGGAGCCTGGCCCAGCCTCCCGTAGCTGCTCCCCCGGCCCAGTGGCCCCAGCTCGGTACAGGCTGGCAGCAGGGCAGGGTTTAGTGTCGGTGAGATGTTTGCAGCCATGGCCCAGCCCAGCCCCAGCCAGGACCTTGTGGCCTCCCCTCGCCCTCCCAGGAGTTGCTGGGGTCTGGCCCAGCCCCACCAGGCTGCGGCAGAGCAGGGCCAGCCCGGCTGGTGCCCGGTTACCTCTTCAGAGCTAGAAGCAAGAGAGATTTCCTGAGCTTGCCCATCTTTAAAATGTGAATCTCACAGAGGCAGACCTACCTTCTAAATGATCTAATAGGTTATCAGTTCTCAGAGCTAACCAGATATTGGTTTTTGCTATGCACAGAGGAAGCTCTTAGCTGCTTCTCTGATATAAAATAATTTCCATGGTTTCTTCCCTTCTCACCAAAAGTCAATTAATGCAAAACCAGCAAACCCTCCCCAAAACAGCCACAGGAAGGATGCAGAGGAACAGCAGAGTCCCCAGCCCTGGTCGCCTTCCTGTACTCAAGCACTGTACACGGGGTTTGCATAAATCTGCCCTAATTAACAAGAAATTTGTCTGTAGAACTGAACTATCAAAATCAAATAATTAAAGGCAAGGATAGCTGGCGCCAATCTAACAACGCATGTGTACAGACTTCCTAATAAACATAATTACGGTATTTCTATAATACCTTTTTGGGATTTTCTACCTTCTAATTAGCCCCTGGCAAGCAAGAGGAAGAGTGCAGACACAGACAGTGCCCAGAGATCAGAGTAAGGTTCCTCCACAAAGCTGCTCTCATTTGACTGAGGACAGCAGAACAGAGCAGACCTTTAGATTGTTGATCTGTCAGTTATTCTTGTTTAATAACAGCAGCTGTAATGATCTATCCAATAGAGACAAAGTGGCAGTACATTTATTCCACCAACTGCTGATTTTGTGTAAAAGTCCATATAGTCCAGGAACTTAATTATACATAACTCTTACCAGATGTAGCTACATCCTGACTATATTATCCTATATTATCCTGACTTCTAAAGCATGTTTTTTGAGAGGTTACCATAATTATCCTATTTAAAAATTTATCACTAGAGAAGTATTTTCTGTATCTCATCCATCTGGTGGTGTCTTGAGTTACTTTGCTTTTTCTGTTTAAATCATGCTTTTACCAAACTCAATTAAATTTGTCTTACTATCCTACACTGTTGGAGAAACTAGAATAGAGAAAACGTATAATAGCTCAGCAAAAGATTCTGAGACTATGAAACCTCTGGTCAAAATAGAGATGAAAGTCAGTTTTGAGATATAAGTAATTAATGCTGATTGGCAAAACCCTGGCCAGACATGGAAGAATTTGAGGAATGTGAATTCAAGTATAATAATAGAGTCACTCCTGTAGGCTGGCTGTATGTAAAACTCCTTGGATTTCATGTTATATGTTGGTTGGTTACTGTAAACTAGAATATTCATTATAGAAAGAGATATAATGTATTGTAACAAGAACATCAGCCTCTTTTGCTGGCCCTCTTTGGCCTTTTCCTATCTCTCCCCCTCCTCCTCACCCACTCCTCTTAGCTCCCTCATCTCTATCCCCCACGCTCTCATGCTCAGCTCCTTCTTTCCTCCCTCTATCTCTGAACACGTTTAGGCTGAGGCTGGCAGCCATAACGGAGCTCTGTCTACCTTAATAATAAACTGTTTATCCCTGAGCAGCCGGGCGTATTAGAAACAGCGTAAGATTTCCTACTCTACACCAATCTCTGAAACCTACAATCCATTTCCCTGCCTTTTCCTGCAGCTCCTACTTTTTAACCTCCCCACCTCCTGACAGAAACTGCCCCTTCCCTAGGCACCCACCTAGAATTAAAGCCAGACCACAGCTAGATTAATTAATATAATACCAAGCAATCCTTTTAGCTATTGGTCATTACTGCTGACCCTAAGAGCACAGACGGCCCTACCAGTCAAAGTTACAAATATTTAATGTGTGTCTCATGTATTTCATGACTTAACTTGGCCCCAGTGGTAATCACAGACTTTTGGAATGGGGAGAGGAGGGCTCAGAGTGAAGAGAACCCTCAAACACAACTACCAATTCTCCAGCTTGCAGGAAAAGTTTAGGAAAGGGAATGTCTCAGCTGGTTTTCAAAACAAAATACACTACTTTGGGATAAAAAGCAGTGTAAGAGATGGCTCTAGCTCACCTAGGAAAGTCCTTAAGAAAGAGAAAAGCAGCCAAAAGAAGTTTCTGACCTTGCAAACCTCCCCAGCTGGAGAGCACAAAGTAGAGAGCAAAGCGCAGAGAGTAGGGCTTAACAACTTATCATGTGAAGAATTTTTTTTAACATATATTTTAGGGACCAAAAGTTTAATTACTTCTTCAGCAACAAAAGGGAGTTGGGTGCAAGGGGTGTGAGACACAACACTTCTGCACACTTAAATCATCAGAGAGAGTCTAATCAGAAGGAGATAAATCAGTGCCAGCAGTTAGACAGCTCTAACCATAGCAGCTGCCCATTCTGAAGTTCTTTCACATACTTAGACATTGAATTCAAAAAGATGCATTCACAAGTTACAAAAGGAATGAAAATTCAAGTTGAAAAAACACCAGAAGAGGATTGTTGTAGTCGTTTAGATTCACCAATTTGAATTTCCCAG
>VWYI01042643.1:184772-215103 GCA_013399455.1 Anthoscopus minutus | reverse complement strand
ATATATTTGACCACTGGAATCTTTATGATCCTACCATGGGGACAGTAGGCTTACTAGGGACTCAGTAAGTGAAAACTAAGCTCTTCACTTACATCTCTCTTCTAATCAAGATGGATCTTGTAGCTGGCCAAGAGCAGAATTTGAGTGCAGAAATACTGAAACGAGTGTGGAGATTTAAAGGTAGCCTTTCACTCCATGGCAAATAAAGCCTGTTGCTTTTAAAGCCTAAATACCCAGATCAGTACTTCACCAAGCAAAACTGAAACACTTTGACCCAATTCAATCTCCTCAAGAGGTATGAAAGTGTCAGTAAGGTAAAAACACAGATGTGCCTTTAGGTGATCTCCACCGAGCTAAGGAATGGAAAGAAGTCAGCAGTTACTGACAAACTCACATTCTAGAAGAGTGACCAGAGTCTGGATAAAAACCTCAAAATGCATCTGTAACTCTGAAAATGAATTGATATGGTCAGCACAGAAGCAAAAGCAGTTTCAAATAGTCAGCAGTGTTTATTAGTCACATCAGTGCAATCAACAGCAAAAATATAAAAACGTTCTCACTAACATCTTGACATTAACTATGGGCACATTGGAATTGACAGCTTGTAAAAAGTTGCTATATATTTTATAGCACTGGCAAAAGGATGGGTTTTTTAATTACCCAAAGGAAAAGTATGATCCTGGGCTACCAAATGCACTACAAGGAAGAAGAACCTCTTCTCCCTTCCATAACGCTTAACTATATAAACAGCAGAAGAGCTCTCAGACAAAAACACTGATTCAATAACAAATTTGAGGTGTTACACATTAGGATGTTCAAAAACACAACCACACTCCCAGCTTAAGGAAGGTTTTAGTGCACTAAAACAAATGCCTCATGACTGAATTTGACATTCACTTTCTAAAACATTAACTTCCTATCCTACACATGTTGAAATGGTTTGAGAGCAGATTTTGGAGGCTGTAAAGCCAATATTTACCCAGTTTCATAATTTTACATGCCATTTGATAGCAGAGCACCTCGCAGCCCTCACCTGCTTCAATTAACCACTGCACAACATGATTTCAATATTTCAGCCTAAGAACCCATTACTATCCATACTGGCTAGCAACAGGAAGAAAAGAAACTTGTTTACAGTGGAAGTTAACAGCAGGTAGTCCCAGTGCTCAGAGGAGATGAAGAAGCTCAGAGATATATTATGTAAAAATCAGAGGACACCTTCAAGGCATGTGGAGGAAATCCAATGGCTAATCAACAGAGAAGTGACCTTGATGCTAGTGACAAAACACCTTACTCAGTAACATAGAACAACTTCAAAGGAAAGAAATTATGTGAAGAAAATACTTAACAGCAATCCAAGATAGCTCATAGCCCCTGGAAAAGTTATATATTAGAACTTCTCTGAGGAGGGTGTTCCCTTTATATACTAATGCAAGCTTAGAATTTCTAAAAATAATCCCAGAAAACATTTCTGTGGGAACACATTGCTGTAGAACATTTTCCTAAAAACTTCTCAGCATTCAATTCCAGCTGCTCTTATCTGACAGCACAATGTTGTCAAACAAGCAACACAACCTCTCACCACTTTAAGCACAAATTACTATTAATTATTATTTTTTATGGGTTTCTAAAGTGGGAAACAGGTTGTTTCACAAGACTAGTAGAAGCTTATGTAAGAAGTAGTTTAACTGCTGGAACTAGTAGAAGTTTATAAAACCTAAATGGAGAGGCTTGCATGTGTGTGTTTATATACAGGCACAAAGGCAGGTAACATTTAAGAAGGGCAAAATCTTCTCCCAGACATAAAGGAATTGGAAACACTGCAGTAAAATTTAAACAAAAGCTTAAATGACACATCATTAACACACAAAACCATCAAGTTATCTCTTTCACAAAAGTAGTAGTTTTTACTGTGTATTGTAATTCAATGAAAAAGCTACAACTAAGTACTGTTTTCTCATTTGCATTTCCTGTAGGAATAACTCTGCTCCCTGTAACAAGGGGACTTACCTAAGAGATAAGAAAAAGTAGACCCTCTGGTAAAAAATACTGCCTTTTTCTTAAGAAGTCTCAAATCAAGCAATTCATAAATCAAATGCAGTTTATTCTTCTATGCAAACTATGCAAAGATAGACCCTTTCTATTTAAGTAATTTATTTCTGATGTATTCACTCATAACTGCTTACTTGAGCACAAAAAGAAGATTTCTCTGTCAATCCTGGGTAATAGCTGGAAGAACAAATGGAATTCCTTTTCTGCTTCATACATAAATCAATATATTATTGTTCTTCCTTCAGGACCATCTGTGTAACACTGCTGACTTCAAATTATTCATAGGCTCCCAGGCCAGAGGGGAGCAGTACATCACAAATATGATCTCTTACTTCACAAGACACCTAAATTTCAGCAATTACTCAGGACTGAGCACAATAACTTTTGTTCTCAGCAACACCTATGTATATCCATTCAAGAGGGGGAAGGGTTGCATTTAGGTACAACTGAGTGCTTTTGGCCTGTCAATATATATATGCCTTTCCTACTTTCCCTCATCCCAACCCAAATTAAATTCTTGCTTTTGACTAGAGCTACAGAGCTAATTTTTTTAAAAATAAGATCTATTAAACTTACAAAATTGATAAAGAAACTGATAAAGTGTACTGAGTTGATTTTGAAAATGCCCATCTTATTTTCTTTCCACAAACCTTGCTAAAAAGGCAGCTTTATTAGTCCTCAGGGTCAAACATTGCTTATCAAAGGATGCAGAAAAAAGGAAATCAAGGGAAATATGTGGGGGATAAATATAAGACAATTAATGACCCTGAAATCTAAATAACCAGATAGGTGATATAATTTAATATTTTTTTTAAAGAACAACAAACCAGTAACAGGAGGAGTTGCTTGGAATGCACCTCACCTTGGGAGCAAAGAGAACAAACTAGGAATTGTATTTAGGGATAGATTACTACAACACTTGAATAAATATACTATGATAAAACCAACCCAGTTTACTATGAGTAAGAATCCTTTAAGTTCACCCGTTTTTGAGGTTTGAAGAGAAAGAATGTTAGAAAACAGACATAAATTAATGGAATGCTCCTTACAGATATTTCAACTGCTTCTGACACATGTCCTCATAAATACTGAAGGAAACAGACAGGATTATATTATTACAAATCAGTTGATAAAGACTGAGACGGTTTCAAGGTTCAGAAAAACTGGTTATAAAGGATTTTAGGAATCAGTATTATGTCTGTACTATATAATAGAATGGAAAAGAAAAGGAAATTGAGTAACAGAGCTCACTGTCTCTCCAAAACTTTTCCAACAGAGCTGAGATCAGAAATGGATCCCAGGTGTGCAACAGCAGCTTAGGAGAACATTTGGTGCACTGTCATCACATCTTTAAATTTCATAATGTTATGGCTTCAGCCAACTACGTTAATTGCTTGTCACATCACCGTAGAAAAGAAATCAAGACTAAAATGGTTCAAGAAACAAGAAGATACACATTGGAACATTTTGGATTTGCATGCAGTAATCTAATGCAAAGCAAGAACTACCCTTTTACCTCCAGGAGCATATAAATCAGATTAGTTCAACTCTTCAACTGAGTTCAGCTCAGTTCTTTTCTTCTGGGGTCCTTCTTACCCCACCTTGCAATACTACAATAAGAAAATCCTAAAAACTAAGAAGTAGACCAAAGAATAGGAAACAGCTATGGCACTTTGCATTTTTAATTTTAAGACTAGTAACTGTAAGTTATTTGACTAGTATTAAATTGCAATAACTTAAAATTCACAAAAAGAAGCCAAATTTCACTCTTCAGATCACTTTATTGATTCATCAGAAATTTAAAGTGTGGCCACTTGTTTTTCTCTAACATATGTTACTCATTACTGGAAAACTCCAGATACCAAAATCATGTCCATGTTTGGTTTTTTCTTCTTAAGTCTTTTCTTCTTCCTCAATTGCTATAAAATTAGCAATTGATCGCAACACATTCACAACAGATAAACCTAGAGCTAAAAATAACTAAATAAAAATTGGAAAGAGGAGAGCTCTACTAAAGACAACCTATCTCTATATTATTCAGAAAAAAGCCAGTGTACCTTAAGATGTTCGGATGTGAGAGTCTATTCATAAGTTGAACCTCTTTCAGCATGTTTGCTCTGTTGCTGTTCAATGTGTTCATCTTCAAAGCCATTACCTGGTCTGAAGTTCTGTGCCTTACCTATTGGATAGAAGCAAAAAATGGTAAGGATATGAAATGAAAGACTGAAGAGCCAGTACTGTTGTTGTGCAGTGCAGAGATCCTTCAAGACAAAAGCCATCTATACATTAATTTCTGCATTCTTTATCACAGAGATAACTTTCTATAAGCCTACTATGCAAATATGAAACAGCATTCTTGCAATTCATGACAGAAAGCTTGAGAAGCTGAAAAAACCCCAACTATCAGCTTCTTATTAAAAGTGAAGGAAGCCATCTGTTTGTCCACAGGGAAAAAGTTTCCAACTCCAAGACCTATGAAACTTATCCTTATTCCATCTATATCCTTTTCTTCCCCCTGCAGTGGTTGCTGTCATTGTTCACAGAATGTGTTATACAACGACCTTTTGCTTACAGCTACAGGGCAGATTTTGGAGGTACTCAGTCTATTTTCAGAAGTAAACACTATGATCCAGCCTCCACATCCAGGGCACTGAAAGCATTCCTGCCAACCCCTGCTGCAAAGCAGAGAGATTTCTGCCCAGGGGATCACCTCACCCAGGGTGTCAGTTGTGGCTGTAGAGCATCAGCAGGAGAAAGAGGATTTCTCTGGCAACTGTGCAGCACCAGCACCTCGTTCAGTGTGACTTTCCCCGGTCAAAAATGCTGGACTGTGGCCACCTTTAACTTCTACTCAAACTAGCCCATCCATCAAGTGTTATGTAGATGTGTGCTACTATTAGGAAGGAGCTGCCACAATAGTGTAAGGCTTGCCAATTCTTTCAATTTCCTTGAAGCTGGGCATTCCCACACACATACTAGTAGTATGGAAATTATGTTCCCGTTTTCTTCGTACATCAGTACCTGCAGCGCATAAATAGAAAGCATGTATTTCTCAAAACACTGAATTACCCCCATGGCAAATTTATTCATTTTTATGGAGATCAGCTTAGGAAGGTCTGTGTTCCAGGAATTTAAGACTCATCAGCTTTCTAATTTAAAACTGAAATCAACATTATGACTTAGGTACATACTAACCACCCACATTTTAAACAACAGCAGCCTGTCCAATTTTATTCCAGAAGACTGTTCATCTTTTCCAGTAAGAGGCTCCTTTAGCTGTGATATATTAATCACAGAAAGAACAACTTAACTTGTGATAAGCATTTGCAAATAGAAAACACGGTATGGGTACCAAGACAGAGTTCCCTGGTAGCTCTGAGGCAGCAAGTGATACCTATTTTCAAGTTTTATTTGCATACCACAAACTGCAAGAACAAGGGCTATATTTCAGCTAAACATTCTCATCTAGACACAAAGCCCACAAATTCAGCACGGGGATGTACAGGGAGGAAAGGGTGTCATGTTTCAGGTGTGTGTCTGGTTCAACACTTCTAAGTTGTCTCTTCCCATCCTAGTTTCAAGTATAAGGTAGCACTGGAAACATTGCAGGTTAGTGTGGTAAACAACATTGAGGCACTGAGTAAAAAAATAGCCCTCAGATGCTTTTCCTCCTGCTTCCCCCCTGCTTATGTACATGAGCTCCTCAAATGCCTCACCTACAGTCACCCAGTAATCCCAGTGCAAGAAGGATCAGGGAAAGGGGGTGGAGAAGGATACAGAAACCAGCACTGAGTAGAAACCACAGCAAGTTCACAAGCATGGGACTCCTCCTTTCTGTGGTAATATTGGTTTTAAAATAAAACTGGTCAAACTGCAGCTTGAGTGCATTACAACAAGATAATCTAGAATCATTCTCAACACAACCTGTCTTGCCTGTTTAGCATGCTTATTGGTTTTAAGCAGGATGATTGCATGTTAAGTTGAGGTTTATTGTTACTTGCCAGGTTTCTTGTGTCAGTTGCATACATCAATTTTTAATTTTACCCAGTCAATTTGAATGAACAAACTAAGCTGGACAGGTCAATGTCTACACAGCGACTTCTAAAATATGTTTTTAAAATATATTTTAGTTATACCTTAATTTTACAAGAATTAATGCCTTGGGTGAGGGGAAAAAATTTTAAATGTTTTCATAGACTTAGAAAACTTCAACAATTTAAATGAAGAAAAAAGGACACTGCTTTGAACCTATACACAGCAGCAGCTAAATCAACACACTTCCTCCGAGAGGAAGGTCAGGAATCTTGGGTGTTGCAGTGAAGTAATTTGGGGTTTTCAGGGAACAGTGAAGGATTTGAAGCAACTTAATTCCTATATTCAGGGATGCTTTCAACAGAACCTCCACAGAAATGAGCTTTCCACCAACACAGAAGCTTCAAGGTCAGCCAAAAGGGAATGAATACAGGTAGAAGGTGATCAGGAGCTCAGATGGCATGTGGTCTTAAACAGTATTTGCCTTCTCATTAACTCTGCCAGCTACCTCTTAATTTCTTGCCCATTTCTATAACTGACTCAGTTTCATGCCAAAATTTCCTGCTCTTTTGCCTCAACTCTGAGGTAAAAGTAGAACTTAATCATAGGACCCTTTTGCTTGTTCAGACTGCTTTTCTTTAGCTAAGGAAACTTCAGAAAAGCAATTGGGTAACTTCTTGGGTCACTGTGTCCTGCATGCTTTGTGGATATTCAGGTCTGATACACAACAAGAAGTGGTCAACAACTGCTTCTCAAAAGTCTGACTGTCCACACCACTAACTGCATACCCAGAGAAAACTGAGCTGCTTTTGCAAAGACAAAAGTTTTCATCTTCTGTTTTAAGCCATCCAGCAGCCTTTCCAGTCAGACTTAATAAGGTTTGGTGGCAAGGTCAGAAGGCTTTTCTTTTGTTTGTTTCATAAAATCACTTTTACCCTGCTTGGAAATTTCTCAAGCTTCTTACACATAGAGAAGCATATTCTGTCCAATTACCGGGTTTCTAAATAGTACCCAACATTGCACTATGCTTTGTTTCACTTAAAGGGACACAGTAAGGTAACACCAGCAATTTTATTCGAAGTTCTATATATTGTTCTGATGTCGGAGGATGTATTCCTGCAAGATCTGACAGAATAGCAAAACTCCTAATCAAACCAAAGGAGAGAGGAGAAAAAAAGGGACTCTTCCTTTCTCACTAGTTGTCCTTTAAGCAACGAGAAAGAAGCAGAATTGGAGGTGAGAGAGCATCTTTCTCAAAAGGACAATACTCAATATTATGAATAAAATCAAGTATTAGTCTATAAATTATGGAGAACAATGCTTATCACTTGGAATATCCCTAAGACTAATGAAGTCTCTCCTCTGAAGGACAACTGGCAAATAGAATTTCTATGGCAAGAACAAATTGACCAAAAGGAAAATATAACCTATAAGACAGCTTCTGTCTTATAGGTCTCAGTCAAACTCTGCATTATCAATGAGGAAGAACATTATCAGCTCTGCCCTCTGTGCCTAATTAGGCATGCCATCAGTCATACTCTAGACAAAATTAGTGTCTATCCTGGCATGCCTTGCCAAAGCCCTGCAAAACTGTTTCGTTTTATTAATCCTTCTCCTTTCAGGCCACCTCTGTGCCATAAGAACATGGAAGTGATGTTTCAACCACCTGACTCCAGAATGAAAATGAGTAAATATTTTGGCAATACTGCTGATCCAATTTAACGTTTGTTTACAAGGCAGTTTGCCTCAGGCATATGCATGTATACTCAACATAAACAGGGATTCACTCATGCAATTCAAACCTCTCACTGATGCAACTTGCAGATTGCTGTGAAGTTTTTAAAGCTGTGGACATTATTATTAATTAGGGCCCCTTGCTCATCACACTCAATAACCTTTCAGCAACGTCTGGATCACAGCATCTCTGCTTAGAAACATTCTGACAATCCCACAGCTGCTTTGCACATGCTTCCAGCTTCTCAGCCTGCTTACCTATGTGTGTGACTCCATCTCCAAGGTCACAGTACCCAGCTATTGCCTCCCTGTTTTATTGCTGACAGGCAGTTAAACTGTCCCTTGCACTGATTCTCCTAGGGCCAAAGTACTTTGGACTTTGACCTGGCTATGGTTACCTGCGTGGTTCTGCTCACATCAGATCATGCTCTGATCCTTACCCCTTTCTTCAGAAGAAAGTGGGAAGCAGAGGAAGTCCTGGATACATGTAAAGAAACAGTGATGCATTTAAAGGAAATCTCATAATAGTGATTGAGCAGGGCTCACATTCCAGAGAAGCAGGCACTATATAAAGTTCATGAGGAGATTATCATACAAAAATTGATGGGTTAATATGTTCAGCTCACTGTTTAGCTGAAAAGTTCTTCATTATTAGAAAATTCTATTTAATTTAGATTATTATTTATCTACTATGTCATATACATCAGTCATGATTCCCTGAAAATCCAAACATTTATATTACTTCCACTTCCTGCTGGATTGAAGGGGAAGTATTTTCAAGGAATAGCTGAAATCTAGCCTAATTTCATCTTTCACAAGGCCTTTTTGATCTGTATTGGCTGTACCTTTCCAGGTGGCCCTGGAATAAACATCTGAAAAACATATCCTTACACCGATATTGTACATCTGCCAGCACAGCTTTCAGCTGTGCTCCTAGTTTTTCATTGTATTTTCATTATTTTCCAAATCATCATTACATAGCTGGAAGTATTTTGTCACAGTTCTCTTCCAAAACTTCATTTAACTGCTTTCCAGTTTTTCCTTACCTTCCCCTCTTTTGGCATCCAGCCTCACTACTTAAATACATTTACAGATCTTTACTTATACAGCCTACTCCATAAAATTACGTTGCTGCTCTAGCACACACACCAATTTTTTGTTCATTCTTTTACATACCTTGGTCTTCATCTGGCCATTTCACCTTCCTCTTTGCTGCCTTGTATCCAAAGCACCATTGTAAAAGCAGTCCCCTCTGGTCCAAATATTTTACCTTCCCTCAATTTGCTTCTCTGTCTTCATTTGATTTACAAGTATTTTTTCTTTGATGACAAGAGATGAAGACATTCCCTTAGCTACCGTTCTAGGTCATTTGCACTAAATGTGTTACACAGTTTGACTTTGATTGACTGAGTTAACAATAAAGCTTGTGAGGCACATGAGATCATAGAACTAATCGCTGTTAAAGAAAAAAGGCCTCATCATAAGAGTGCCTATTAAATGACAGGAAAAAAGTCTTTCACAGGGAAGCAGATCAGCAATTTGGCTCCACTACAAAATTTCTCACAAAAATAGACTACTTCCTTGCTGTGACAGCAGAAGAAATTGTAAAAAACCCAAATAGGGTCAGCTGTATTTTATCCAAGTCTAACAGTCAAGCCACTGAGTCATGACACTTATAGGGACATATAATCATGCCTCAAGGATGAATGTGTTAGAAGAATGCCTTAACTCTATGGCTGATTGAAAAAAGCTCCCTTCAGCAAAGAAGATAAATCTGTTCTTCAGCTCAGATCACAGTGCTTATAAGTTTGTAATCTGAAATGTTTTTCTTAACATTAAAATATATCCACTGTCAGATACACATACTCATAGTAGTGATGCTTATATCAAGTCAAAAAATTCATATCAGTAGGAAAATTTGCAATGACAAATAGAAGCTGAAAGAAATACACCAGTCCAGATAGTCCTAAGCAGCTATGTTGATGCCAGAGAGTCAGATGGGTTGTGGCTGTTTTCAGAGTAGTAATACAGAATGTCACTATACTACAACTTCTTGCAGCAACAGAGAGACCTGCCAAATGTAACAAAACTTTGCCAAACAAAACTAGCCAGTATGTGATACAAGAGCTTTAGCACCAGTTCAGAAGATCTAAAGAAACTAGGCACAAAATGAACCCTAAAACCTTTCAAAAGGCAGTAGCTGTGATTCTACTAATTTCCAATATTAAAAAGAGTTGAGATAAATACACAGAAAAAGCTGGAGACTTTATCATTTTCCCTTTAGTATAAAAGCTTGATTTTAGTCAAGCAAAGGTCCTAATTTGATAACTT
This sequence comes from Anthoscopus minutus, assembly GCA_013399455.1. Classification (NCBI taxonomy): domain Eukaryota; kingdom Metazoa; phylum Chordata; class Aves; order Passeriformes; family Paridae; genus Anthoscopus; species Anthoscopus minutus. Next base: position 204,954 of record VWYI01042643.1, on the reverse strand, counting down.
CAGTAACTTCTAGCACCATGAATTCAGCAAAAACTTCAATTACTAGAGAATATTCTATACCTATAGTCAAACAAATTCTCAATTTTTTTTCCAAACTGAAGTGAATTTCTGATTAGTAAGACAGCAGTACCATTGATACTTTGTAAACCCACTTGTGTGCCAAAACCCCCTCAATTTTTCTTTTGTATTTTGTTTTTCTTCATTACCCGTTGTAATGTAGAACCAGGGCCCAAAATAGAGCACCCTTTTATTTTAAACAAACCATTTATTATTATCTGTGCACATATCTCTGCCATTAACTTGATCTCAATCAAGCCATAAAGGCAAAAAGAGACTACAGTCCTATTTTGAGAGAAAGCACAAATTCATCAGAGGACTATTGTTCCACAGTTTGAGATGAGAAATAAACAGGCACAGCCCAGGGCGGGGAAGTTGACTGATTTTGTAGCCAGTGGAGGAGAATGTAACCACATAAACTTTCCTCTGCAATCCAGGACATGGAACATGGACACTGGGCGAGCACCGTTTTACCACAACCTCAATAAACAGCTCAGCCATGTACTTTATACCTGAGTAATATCATGGTCAGGAAAGAAAAAGAAATAATGAGTTTGAAGTTCATAACTGAGAGCTTAGTCTTAATTTTCAATGTTAGCTATCTTCAGCTCACTGAGCAGCCCTGAGCTACTTCCTTCCCTTTGTTATCTCTCTAACTTCTATAAAATTGAGGTGATATTACCTACCTGCCAGCAACCTGGAAGATTGACATCTGCAAATGACTGCTGTAACATCCAAAGATAATACATAATCGGATATCTGTGTTCTTATATTATCATTTAATTTTTAATACGTAGGGTTAAATATTTCCCATGTTACTACGGGTTTATCCTGTATGAAAGATAATGATACTTACATAATCTGCAGATGTTTTGGAAGAAAAACAATACTTTGGATTGAATTTTCCTGACACAGAAATTGTATCTTCTGACTTTTACAGTGTATGAACAGTTTGGCACTGAGTACACAGTGCCCCCACTACACCAATAATCTTGTCATTGGTATTCAAACGCATTTGTGGGATTTCTTTTCTGGTATGGAAGCCTTGACAGAAAGTTCTGTTTGGGGCAGAAATAATTTCCTTTTTAAATCTTTCAAATAAACATTACCATGCAAGAATAAGGAAGTCTGTCTTACCACTGACATACAACAATTGCTATTATAATCACAGCACTTAGAACTTGATCACAACCACAAATAAGAAGAGAGCAGGGAGCAGGAAGAAGCCACACTTTTACTTACTTGAAGATACTTTTGCTTTTATAAATTGATACAGTTAATAACTTTCAGATTACAGCCAAAACCAAAAATTCTAAGTAATTTCTTGTTATTTAAGCCTTCATGAAACTGCTCTTCTTGAGAATTAAGTTCTTACACAAGTAGCTAATTAAATATGCCATTTATATGGCATATTTAATGGCATTAAATATGCCAATTTCTTATGTCTCATCATGGCCAGTAAATGCTAGGAAGTACAAGAATTGGATTTGCAGGACTTAAGTGCAGGCAGCTCAAGTGAATGTTAAGAAGCAACACCAATGAGACAGCGTTAGACCCACTGACAGCTCTGGGTTAGTTAACAAAGTAACGCTGTCTCCGTTTCGATCACTCCAGCAGATGTTTCAGAGCTCTGTCCTTTCCTCAATGCCACCAGACCATCAGAGAGCCCCTGCCCTGCAGAGCTGCTGCCAGCGCAAAGCGCCCTGCAGCCACCTCAGAGCACTCCCAGGCTGTGCCGAGCACAGTGAGGGTCAACAGCCGTGGTGACTCCCGGACACAGGAAGCACATGGACGGGAGAAGAGGCTCCTACAGTTTGGATACAGCCTCAGCATCTACTGGGAAAAAGTTTTGGATCACTTGCATACAGAATACCGACAACTGCAGTAGGAAAAATTAAAAGAAGCCCTGTCACACAGGCTTTGGAGTTTCTTTCTCTAATCACTTCCAATGGCTGTTAAGGAGCTATGAAGAAGCTTTCCCTATGGATCTGAGACGGTAAGCAGCCCTTTTTTGTTAGTACCATCAATGGTAATTTGCAGTTGTCATTTTTATGTTTCATATTAGGCAGCAGCACATATGCATTTGTGTGTATTAACATCACAGACACTCCTCAGGCACAGGCAGTGAAATCCACCATTGAAATATATTTTACTTTCCCCTGCTGCCAATAGCAGTAAATAAGAGTCCAGAAAGGTGCCTCAGAGGCATCTCACAAAGATTTTAAGTGATGCACTCTTGTTCTCTAGGCACAGTCATGTTAATACTGGACATATGCCAGCACAGTTATTTGAAGAACAGTAAATCAGCACCTGTCTCTCAGTATCAGCTATGAATGAGCTTACACAAATGTGCATGTTTGCCAGCTGGCAAAACACAGAAAATCCCAGAGCTGCCAACCCAGCACATCTCCATCCAGAACAGAAAACTAAACAGATCTCATTTAACTGCGCCTGAGAAATTATTATGGAAAACAAGACAAAAAGCACACAAACATTTCAATGCCAAGGGAATCTTGCCACCTGTTTTGCCCTGGGAAAACTGCACAATGATACTCAGATTGGCAATTTTCCTACAGAAGAAAATCAAAGACTCAAAGGACTCTGAACTACAACAGTCACTGCACTAAACACAAAATCCAAATGGGGGTTATCTCCTATTGCAAGGTACTTGTTACAGTATCAGTGTCTTTCTTACTGTTGAATTTGTGAGTGTTCTCTCTATTTGTGAGGACAACAAAGACTTAGCTCGATATTCCATGTATCAGCTCTTCAGCAAGGCTGAAGAGAGGCCAGGTTTTCAAATAGGTGAAAAATGCATTTCAAAATGGACAAATTTACATTAAAGAATGTTCCCTTTTTGTTTCGTTGGGTTTTTTTTACTCAGTATTCTTTAACATCAAGTTTGTTTCAGTGATTTTTATTCTGGCTTTTTAGTCATCAAACAAATTGTTCATTTTCAGGGTAGTTCCATCACATTTTCTAAATATTTCTTTCTTCAACGTAGAAGCTGTTCAACCCAACCAGAGAAAGTGAAACAGTGAACTGTTTCACCCTGGTTTAATTTGTATTACTCAGAATTCTAGATTTTACTGCAGTGATGCCAAGCAAGACTGTAGGAAGAAGCACTACAGAAGTAGTTTTGAAAATGCTTAAAATAATTCAGCACCCCTACAAAAGACAAGGCTTTCATTAAACCTTTAATCCCAGTGTTTCTTCAGCTGATGTTTTAAGATGATTATAATGTGCATATCTTAAAACTTCTACCGAGAAAATAAATAAATAAAAACCAGAACTTGTTTCAGGTAGCAAATATTAATTAGCCCTCCATTCTACCTTGTATTTCAAAGCATTTTCAATTCTGCTAAAAAGTAAGAGTGTTCTACACTTCAGGCACATGCAAATGTCATTAAAATTCAGAATTGCTAAGTGGGGAGGAAGTGAGTATTTTGCCCCAATGGTGCAATCCATAAAGACTAACAACACAGATGAGGTTTTTAATTCTTATATTAATGATCTGTTGGAGTACAGCCTACTTATTACTACTTCTCCCTCTAGCTTATGTCCTATAAAAGCATTTGCTAATTAAGTGACAAGGACTAGGATGACAGCAGCTTGGCACCTCAATAGCAAAAAAAAAAACTTTAGCAACAGGAAGACAACTGTCTGGCTGTTACTACACAAATCATCTTAGCAGTTGGAAGAAAGGCTCCAAAGGACCGATACTTTACACATCAGTGTGAGAAAAATCAAACTCACAAGAGTTTTACTTTGACTAAGAAAGCACCAGCATAATCAACATTTATGCCACAGTTCCACAGCGGTGCTTCTTCCTACTCTTGACAAGAACTAGAATAGAAAGAAACAGATGAGAATCATCTCTCTGACACAACTCCATTATTTGAAGTGAAGTTTCAGAGTTATTCTAGCCTCCTTGGCTACATAATTGTTTCAAAAAATACATCGACTGTATTCCCAGACTGTATTCCCAATTAGTAGCTTGTTTTAACATTATAACTTCACAGGAGAGACCTTTAGCCTCCAATACCTTACTTCAGTCACCTTGAGCAAGGTGAGTTTCTTTCAACAGTTAAAAAGAAAAGATTTTCAGCTTAAAATTCAATCCTATTAAAAAATGAGGCCAAAAGGTATACATGGACAAGAAGAGTTGCTGTCTGTTTTTCTAACTGGCATCATATCACACAGGGAGGGCAGGGACAAGAACAATGGCTCTACACCTGAGTGAGGGAAGATAGGCCCTGGTAAAATGGCTCACTTTTCAGTCACAAAACATATTCCCCATGCCTAAAAGATCAAATATTATATCTGTAAAACCAAAACGTAGGATAATCCACTCAACTCCCTACTCCTAAAAAGATGGCTTCTGCCACTATTTGTCATAAGATGACTTTGAAGTATCTCATTTCACCTGATGTAGCTACAGCTGTTTCAAGAGGAAAAAAACTCACAAATCAGTTAAAAAAAAAATCCTGTTGTTCAGACCATTACTTTCCAAAATTGATGGAAGCTGTTACTTCCTCATCATCTTACCAAACTTAATCTAGAATATTCAAAAATATATCTATATAAAGATGTCCACAACTATAACTAATAAAGCAATAGGAGAGAGAAAAGTTTTGGTTGGTAAGGCACATCTCACAGACACTTAATTTTTTTAAGTAAGTACAATTCTTATTACAGCTTTTAGCCATTGGACTTTATCATACCTTTCTCATTACACCAAAGAGCACTTTCAAATAACTATTTCCTTATTGTAAGTCTGTCTATGCACCGTAATGACAATTTTTATACAGCAAATGCATTAGACTGAAGTCATCCACTGAATTGCTTCTCCAGTTATTAAACCAATTTTTATTGTCTCTTTGTCCACATGTGTTCAGACCAAATTAACTTGTTTTCTAACTTTAGAAAAGTCAAATATCCAACGATGAAAAAGTATTTAAAACCTACAACTTAAAAGTTTCCTACAAATACTTAACTGAATAACTAAAATGAAGTATCTTTTAAGCCTATCAAATAGTACCACAAATATCATGGATACTGTCTGATCTCACCTGTAATGTTTTACAAAGTTTTTGAAAAATATGTGTTTAGGCTTCTGATCAGGCTGTTAACTCCAGAGGCAAATAAGATCCTTTTCCAGTACAAACCTTTCACTAAATGTTCAAAACAACACATGGCAAGGTGAGAGAACTTTGAAACTGAAGCCATAAGGACAAAGAAAAAGCATGAGAAAGATTTTGTATTTCCAGTGAAAGTTTACTTTATCAATGCTGCTCTCAGAATAGTTTTATCTGAATACCAGAAAATCTGTGTATTAGGCAGAAAGATATCTCTGTTGTGTTTCAAATTTCTAAATTGACAGTGTTAATATTTTGTTGCTTAAGACAAAGAGACAATCATTCTAGATAAAGAAGGTATGAGGAAAGCATTTATCGATCACAGAAAGTAATTCTTCCAGATACTTTCTCAATTCCTCAGTAAATTTGTACCATCCCTTTTCCAGGAGCTTCTGCCCTTCCAGCTCAACCTGGTGGAGGGACTAACCATGCACCTCATCTTCACAGGAAATCAGAGGAGCCTGATCTTCTGTTGGAGGCTTTCCAGTCCAGTGTGGTTATGATGCAACCACTCCTTTCTTGCTCAATAAAATTGATTCTTCAGAGATACTAACTCCTGGATACCTCCCACACCAGTCATCGCTACAATCAGCTTTAAAGGATAGGTTAAGGAGTTGTCTAAACGCAACAACATAAAGCTGCTCTTGCCCCACAACAAAAGGATTAAGAGCAAGATGACAAGAAGCATTTTCTCAGTCTATGCTTTTTGACTCCACAAATCTATAAATCAAAGAAAAACAAAGATTTAAAGTGAGGTAGGAAAGCCTAGACAGCAATAAAAACACCAAACCTTGATGTTAAGCAAAACTTGCAGAAAGCAATTATGCCTACTGGGGAAGAATGAGTTACCAGGAAACAAAAATTAGTGTGATTATCTGCAGTACATTACAAATGCCACGAAGAGAACCCTTGTTACTGCCTTATAAGTCTGAGGACACAATACCCACATAGCATTAACTAAGCCATGGTTCCAGCAACTCAGAATCTCATGTACAACGATTACCATAAAGAAAAACACCTACACACAACTAGCCTTCCTATCCTTCTCTACTTAAGCATTCTTCCCAATTAAGTGACTTTAGGGTGATATTAATGTCACCTTGAAGAATGCAATGTTGGCATAAAGTATGGTGACAAAGCAATGAAACTGTTCAAAAGCAAAACCCAGAGATATACTGAGTCAAATTCATCTTAGTTTGGTATTAACAAGAAAATAAACTTCCTGTTGTCAGTGTTTATGTTGGGAATTTTGAAATAATAATCAAAAGGGTATGACAGAATTAAGAAAAGCTTATCTCCAGTAGAAACACCCAGATGCTCCTTGATTTATGCTGACAATTAACCACTTCCTCCTCAAAAGAATTCAGCAGGGAAGGTACTGGTTTGACAGTCTTGAAGCTTGACATCCCATTTATGCAACAAACAGGCATAAAAAGAGGAGAATAAGAACTCACTTGCAGTGAGAGCCCCAGGAGAGTGCTAAGGCCCCGTTCTGCAGGTGGGAGCTCCAAACCAGTTCAGTTCTTGGCCATCCTGCACACACATTTAGGTTTAAAACACTTTGACAGTTCAAATATTGCAAAGTCTGTTTATCTGATAAAACCCAAGTTAATAAAGATTCCAGTCCAGGAAAGTGTTGTCTGCAAACTCTGAGACACTGTTTCCAACACCTTCTGCAGTGGGATTTCTCTAAGCGTGGGTTGAAAACCAAGCAGCAGGTCCCTTGCCTTTTTTCCTGTACTTTTTCCATGTCCTTTTAATAGGAACTGGCATTTCTTTCCTTGCATGCTCATTTTTATAACTACTCAAAATCTGCTTCCCTCCTTCTACACACTCAGAGACATGTTACTGTTCTGACTAAATGCCACAGGAAAATGGAACCCTCTGTCAGTAATGAGTTGCTAGTAGAGTCAATAAGCAAACAGGAAGGACCAGCTGGAGAAACAACTCAAATTGGGAGGTTCTATCTATAAAAGGATAATTTAAAAATAATAAATTATAGCCTAGATACACCAAAAGAGGCTGTAGAATCCTTTATAATGGAAGTTTAAAGGACCAGTCAAAAGTAGCTGCCAAGAAAAGAGCAGAAATACTTATGCCTGGATTAGCTAAGGATACTGTAGTAACACAACATCCCTGCCTAGATTTACAATAATTTTCAATTTAGGTAATAAGATTGATTAAGCAAGATGTATACAAGTTTTGCAATAGCAATATACATAGACTTCTGAAAGGCATCTGACTGTGCCACAGCTGACTACAGCCAGGCTACAGGCTGGCCAGGGACAGCTGAAGATACACCTGCACGTGACAAAGCAGGGTAAGACAAAGGAGTCACCTCAGGAAGCTTCCTGAGGAGCCAAGTGAGGTCTTCTCTAACTCAATGTTCTGCATTGTCTTCCTCCTGATGGAAGCTGCCACTCAGAACAACCTGGAACTTTTCAGTTTGCACCACTACCCTGTTCACGTTACTTCACTAAGTAGTAAAGGCCACTTCATATCTTAAATCTATCTGAGCAAAAATCAATGTATCCAAATGAAAACCTTCATTGCAAACAAGGATTGAAGGCTACAGAACAGGAGGTCCACACCCATTTAACATAAGGTACTAATGTGCCATGATAGCAACAACTGACATGCATTATAAGAGTAAGACACAAAGCTGAAGGATGGTTTTTACATGGTATTGTTGAGAAAACTGGGGCATGGTATTGCCTGTGAGATCTTCAATTCAGAGGTGAATTTAAAAAACAGCAAGGGAGGTATATCTGTGCTGTATGTGCTGTCAATATATGCTCTAGACAAAGTTCCAGTTGCTGGTAAAATTCAAAGACCTTAGGTAATGTGGTAGTGTGTGTAGATGACCCAGTAACTCTTCCAAGCCTTAACTGTTTGAAAAGTTCATAATGCCTTTGTTTTTAGACAGGGTTCAACTGTGAGATACAATAAGCAAAGTATAACATGATACAGATATTCATGCCCACCAAGACAGATACTCCATTTTTTTGGTCAAGAGACCTCTCATAACTTTTGGGTCTGAAATTTCATGAATTAAACCCTCACTTACTCTGCTGTTCTGTTCCTACTTTGCACTGTTATTCTAGTTAGTAAGAGCTGTCAAACCTAGGTCAGAGGCAACAGTATAAAGTGACATTAAGCAGTTCTGCACTAGACTCCTCAAGGCCTGCAAAATTACAGACAAACACAGAGAGAAATGTTAATCTGAATGGCAGTGAAGTCATAAAGTACAAAAAACCCCCAAACTTCCCCATTGAGTCACTTTGGGAAAGCCAGATCAGTAATGTCTTTTAAACCTCCCACAGTCTAGAACAAGATGTTCCAGAGATCAAGCTCACTACCATGACAATGTGCCCATGAGACACAATATCACAAATGATACACTATCTAGTATCACTTGTGATTTATATGTTTAGAGTTAACAGAACTACCAGTTTTATCCTAGGTGCATTAGAAATACTTGATAAAAAGAATTACATGTGTTCTTCACAGTACCTCTGAGCACAACTCCAGCCTCATTTCTCCTTTCACATTAAGCAGCTGGATGCTGCTTATCTTTAAACACCCTGAAGACATTAAATAAATACTAGAAACAGGATCCTAGCCTCAGGTACAAGGTACGTATTTGGACAGGCACACCTTTCCTGATCAGTCAGCACTTTCGAAAGTCAGAGAACATTAATTTCACCACACAAATAAAGACTAACAACTAATTAATGAATTGAGGGCCATCACACCAGGGTATTCAAATAGGAGGCCTTACAGTATAAGCACATAACAGCACAAATACCCCGAGGATAGTGATCCTTTTGCACTCACCAACCATCTTGTAAAGATATCCAAAAGTATGATGCCCTTTCTTTGTATTTATACTTGGCCTTGTACAATTCTATATTGAATCAATGGCTTCTGTTTTCATGTGCATACAAATAATAATCTGTAAAAAGTCCATTTTTAGCACTGGAATGTCACAAGGATTTCCAGTCTTTCTCAAAAGTTCAGCTACAGAATGCAGAGACAAAAAGAATACTTGAAGGAAATTCACAGCAAATTGAGTACTTAGTACTGGCCTTGAACCTGAAGGCAAATTTGAATAAAAGATCATCCTGGATTTTGGTCTGACTGCTGCTCCAAAACAAACGTTTTATAATTAACAGTAACTATTTCCTAATACAATACTTATTCGTAGTATAATGCTCGAATTCCCCCACAATTCCTTACAGCTTCCTCAGTTGGTTTTCCCAACTAGACAGCAGTTTAAGGGTTTGGGACCATGGCTGGTCGTTTATACAAACAGTCTGTGCCCAGCTCAATCCCAAAGCTAAACCTCAGGGTGCTGCACTTGCCACTGAAGTTTAGAACAGGTACTAGTCAGCCAGCTGCTTCAAACAAGATTGCTGATATTTTGACAAAGTTCAGTTTTTTTAAACTACTTTCTATAACATCTAATATTCAGGTGAACATTAATTTGAAGCGTTATAGTGATGGCTAACAAAATCAAAACACTAGTTTAATACTCTGTTCTGAATAAACCACAGATTTTGATATGTTTATGAATAAAAGTGCACTAGAAATGTTAAAAGCTCATTCATAGCATATATGACCATTTACATACAAATCTGAGCTGTAATGTACTCTTATTCACAAGAGAAGGCAACTTCTACCCATCACAACAGACTACATTTTAAAAGAAGTTTCCACAGAAAAGGATGGAGGGGAAGAAATAACCGAAAAATATTGTCAGGTACATAGCAAAACAAAAACCCCAAACCCTTAAAACAGTCCAAGCATTCTTTGCTAAATCACTTGAGTCAACCCAATGTATGATACAAAACAGACAATACTTTACTGAAGAAGCTCTTCATGGAGACATGGTGGGTTCTGAGACACCTTTGATGATTTAAAGGGAAGAGCTTCATTTTTTCATAATTTTACAAGAGCTTCACTGCTCTTGTAAAATTACTTACACAGTAAGTTTAGAACTATCCATGGATTTTTCTCACCTTCAATCATTTAGCTGTGAGCCTGCAGATCAGACTAAAATTTAACTGTGTCAAGCCATGAGGCTCTCCTTACTGGAAGCACATCAAGGTTCTCACATGAAATCTGATCATCAGCACAGAAGGATTAATGACAGAGGTGGTCAGGCTGATAAAGCAGCAGAACAGAAACTTGCTTAAATGAGTTTACAGCTGCATCTATGATAAAGCTGTAATGCATTCTCAGCCCTTCATGCCAGAACTGCAGAGTTCTAGTCGAAACTGAAGCAAAAGAAAAGTATTTATCATTCAGTGCCTGCCTGTAGGGGGACTGTGGTTGTTTCTGTGAAAATAGACACCAGATACTCAGACTACCACCATCGCTCCCACAGTAATGCCACCAACTCTATCCAACACCTTGGGATGTCTAGTTTAGCTCACTGCAAAGGAGAATAGAAGGGGAAGGTTTTTAAAGAATTAAAGGACTTGTTTATGCACATAAAAATAAACTACGTATCAGGCATTTCTCTCAATCAACAAATTCTCAAATTAATCAATTGCTTGATGAATGGGGGAAATTCATCTTTACTTTTAGCTACCTTTTTCCCCCTCTACCTGAAATCTGAAATTCTCTCATAGAAGTAAACAGAGGTCTGCTATTTCCTAGTAATTTAGACACAACCCAAGTCTATTGATACCTTTATACATGGCATAGCAGCTTCACCACAGAAGCTGTAAAGATGAATTCCAGTAACATACAGAACTTTAAAACATTTAACATTAGAAAGTGTCTTCACACAAAACCAGCTGCTACAAAATACATTACAGAAAGTTTTCCAAACAAAATAAGACAACAACCAACCAAACAAGAAATGCCAAACAAACCCTTGTTTTCAATTGTTACAAAAGGTGGCTTTATAAAGAAATGTCCTGCACCAAGTCTCCTACACACCCCAAATACAGTTCTTCACATCTACCCATTTGATAGAATTTAAAACTTGCATTAGTGAAAACTAAAATATCATATCTAGCTAAACAGAAAAACTTCTGTAGAATGACTTGCCTTTACACAAGAGGAGATATATACATGGAGACCTCAATGCCTTTGGGTATTAAAGCACTATAAAAATAATTTCCTTTTTCTAATGCAGGTATATATTTACAGCAATAAAACTGGATAAAAGGTTTTTTATGTAACTTCAAGAAAAAACACACATGAATTATCATATAGTGGACATAATATATTGTAAGATAGTTTTCTGGCATTCACTGAAATGGAAACAACATGGAGGGTAACTTCATGTAAAGTCAGGAACTAGAACAAGTAAACAAATTATTTTTTTCAGTGTCTGAAAGACAACTCAAAGTCCTGTTCCTCTACAATAAACCTAAGCAGAACAGTCAGAGCAGCAGATGCATTACAAGCACTGTAAAACTGCATTTGACAAGTTGCTTTAAAAAGGTCTTGTCAATTACAATTTATTTGTAATTACAATTGTATTGAATTGTAATTTCAGTGCAATAAAATCTGTGTTTTCAAATTCAGCAACCATGTATGGAACTCCTTAACACATGCACCTAAGTGTTGCGAGACAGAGACTAGCAAAGGAACCTGTACCATCCCACAAAACCAATAAACCAGCTAAAGACATTTACACTCACATAAGGGAGAACCAACAGCCATCAGTGTTTAACACGACATGAATGCAAAAATACATGGCAGAAGTCAAAGAATACACCAATTTTTTTTTAGTGCTTTCTCCCAAAAAACCCATGCAACTCCCCTAGAGGAGTGATAGAAGAAACATTTGGAGCCTTAAAGATCTTTATAACTCATTCATTTTGAGTGAAGCAAATACAAGGACTACCACTTGACTTCAGTGGAAAGTACTTTGGCCAACAGTCTTGTACATTCTCATCATCAAACATGAAGCAATCAACGTTGAGAGGAAAAAACTAAACACACACCTTGAACACCTCAGAGAAGAAACCAGAGCCAATTTTCTCACATGTGAAGTCATCAAGACGAGTAAGTCTGGAAAAGGCACTTATCAGGGCTCTGTATGAAGAGGTACAAACTCTTCCTATCTGGGATGCAGTCCCTTCTCCAGTGCCACCATCAAAGTCTTCAGGGCGCTCCAAGCGTGGTGGAAATCCTGCTATTGAGTTCCGCTTACTTCGGTCCATTTTGAAAACAAGATTTTATTTCACTACGGGAGGACTTCTCACATCTTAGGTAATTTGTTGTCTTCTCTACTCTTGTTGGATCCTAAAATACAAGAAATTGAGATTACCGTTATTGTGAAGATATCTAGTAAGTTTGATAGGACTCCAAAAAAGCTTACACCAGATTAAGAGAGTAAGAAAAGAATGAAGATATCCAAGCACGGGCACAAAAAACAAAGAAACAAAACCACCACACAACATCAACAGAGAAGACAGCAACCTAATGAACCTTTCCTTTAGGTTCATGGAAATACCCTATGCTCCCTGAGACAAATAGGCTTGGAACTCAGAATTTAACTGGTAACAAACAGCTTTCATTCGCCTCCTCCCAACGCTTTCTTTTTTTTTTTACTAAAATTATGGTGGCTACAGCAAGCAACCCAGCAGGAGGAAACCCACAAAATGTAACATTTTATTCTAATTCAGTTGCAGTTGGGGACCAGTCTACTGCTACAGGGAGAACCGATTTCACTTTCAGGACTGAACAAGGGATCTCCAACTATAAGAAAATACAGAGTGATTTTCAATTGACATAAGGAAAGTTATTCACTTAAAGCATCAAAACCTTGTTTTTAAAGCTTCCATTTATGAGAGTTCCAAGACCAATTCCTTACCTGGTAGGAACAGAAGGTTATATCCACTGAACACTGAGCCCTCAAATTTATAAAAACACCAACAATCCTGCTACAAAAACGTATTCTTAAAACAATCTCCCAGACAAATTTTTCCCACAAAGATAGTTATTAAAGATATATTAATTTCAGTTCAACTGAAAACACAGGAAACAAGCTACATTTGCCAAGTAGAAGAAAAGGGGGGAAAAAATGGAGGGGGACCAACAATTTTTTTTCTCTTTTCAAGAGGATGATGAAATAATCAGGATGACTCTGGAGCCCATCAAATTCAGCTTGGACTAGCAAACTTGACAGGTGGCCTAATTTTTATTTTTCTTTAAACCTTAGACTCAGGAGGTTATTCATCTATTCCAAACTCCACTGTTCATTTACAGCAGTTTGGTGAGCCCCTAAAAGCCTGAACAAAGTGCACAGTCACAAAGAGGATACTTTTTTTTCCCCCAAAGGCATATGAAAAACTAGAGGGAGGGGAAGGAAACAATAGAATAATTTTTTTAAAAGGTGGGCAAAATAACCACAGAGCAGAAATCACACTTCTATTTACAAAGATGTACAGAACCTGAACAATACACTACATTTGAAAAGCATCTCAAAAACTGAAGCACACAAGCTGTCCTCTGAAAACACAGCAATGCTGCTATACCCTTGTTTTGCATGCAGTGTATCTTTTAGAGATGCTCTGTGCCAACACATCAGGCAAACACATCCCTGCTCCCAGAAATAAGCTCTGCTGAACTGTCTGGAATTAATTTGAGATTGTCCACTCCAAAAAAGAAGGGTGTTTATTTCAAACATCTTAACACCTCTCTAAATGGATGTCAGTGGGTATAAGGGACTCTTACCAAGGCATGATTATGAAACTTTTTCTCTATCAAACCCCACATCATGGTTTTCCTACAGAATTTATACATAAACTCCCACCTGCCTGATCTTACTGCACTTTTCAGATGATAGTGGCCAACTGGCACACAGGAGATCAGGATCCAGTTTCTGATCTCATATTCTTCACTTGGGAGCCTTGAGGGTCTGGAAAAGGCACAGAAGCACCACAGGAAGACAAAGCCTGTTACATGTCCTCAATGGAGAAAAATAGCCCAGAGAACCTCCTCAGCTACAGACAAGATGCCTGGGAGTTTCCACAGCCCGCTTAAATAATTCCTTTTGATCTGAAAAGGACAAGCTACATTTTGGTTACTTTTCAAGGAGATAAAGAAATAACTGTCTATGGAAAGAGAAAACCATGGTATTAACAATTCATTTTTGGGATCAGAAGATGCCATCTTTGAAGACTGACCAGAAAACCTACTGTAATTGAAGGAACAATTTTTTAGAACTTATTTCCATCAGAGTAGCACTCACATGCAGCAGACATTTTCCATGGAAGGAGGCAAGCATTTTCCCCTAGAAATGCACAACCTAACAACCCAGTATCACAGGGTACTGTAAGATCACCACTCCACAGAAAGTGCAGAACCCCTTAATAAATCCAGCAGAAAAAAAATACATCTACATTGCTACCCAGCAAACAAAAGACTAGAAGTTCTCAGGGAAAGCAAGATTAAAAAAAATGAAAAAACAAAATAGGAAATATTGCTATTATTTTAACCAGAGGAAGATAGACCAAGTTAGATAAACAGTATTAAACTGGAGGAAAAGCCTGAATCTCTTAAGAATACAGATACCATTAACAAAAGATGGCCTCAACATAATTTCTACATCTATTTAACAAAGCAAAAAATCTCCCTCACATATACACATACTTTTGATTGAAATCACATGGTGAACTTCACAAAACTCTGTACAAATTCCACAATGAGAGAAGAGATTCAATGTACTTCACAAAAAATAAACCCCAAAAGGTTTTGCCATCTGGATTCCCAAGAAACCCATTCCTTCATTTTTGCCTGCTAGAGTTTATCTTTTCAGTCAGCTACACAGAATCCTTGGAAATTATTAGGATACAGCTTCATTATCTTGCCCAGAATTGCATACACAGAATTACAGGAAAATTTCAAGTGGGCACAATTCCAAGTGGGCCTCCTGTCATTTTGGCCAATTACACTAATGATCACATTCTCAATGAAATCAACCAAGGTTTAATTGACTGTCAAGTCAGTCTGAGGTACTTTAATTTACTACCTTGTATGGTTAATTAAAGTGCACTGAACAGAATCCAAGACTATCCTGTAAATTCTGTAACCAACTAAAAGGTTGTTGGGTGGTTTTTTCATATTAAGGTTCAGCTTAAAAGCTTTTAAGCTGTGCTCAGCAGACAGTTAAAAGACACTACATGCTAGAAAAAACATTTCCTAATAAATTCTCAGCTTTCAGAACAATTTTTCTGACACTCCAGTAAAAGAAAAATACAGCACACTCTGTCAAGACCAAAGTAATTCTGAAATTCACCTCTCAAAATGCCTATCTGCCCTATTCAGCCATTTCTTAAATTTCTAAAATTGCAAAATTTCAGAACGTTTCATGTCCTACCATATTTTAACTTCTTGGTTTATCAAAACACACCTTGAAGGAAAAAAAATCCATATTAATATTATATTAAGATCAGTTTCTTCATTGAATGAATGCACTGATTTTTTTAATCATAGAAATTACTATAAACACAACTACTATCAGTATTAATTTGGTTGATTAGACATTTGCCTTTCAAAACCAGTGCCTGAGCCTGCAATTATTTATAGATGGAAACCCCACAACAGCACAGCAAGTTATATCCTAAACATCAATATCAAACTAACAGGTGGCACATATTAGCCAGTAATTAACATTTTATACTTCATAGATATAAAAATGGGTAAGGCTCCTCAACTTCAGCAGCATCCCTTCTATGCCTCAAAAGTGTAAAACAAGTTCCTTCCAAAAAACATTTCAACTCATTACCAAGAGGTTTTCTGTCCCCAGTATCTTAATATGTGCATATTTGCACTCAAATGTCAAATGCAGAGTTTCCTAAAAGATGGCCCTAATAACAACAACCATTTTTAGACACAGAGAGCGTCGCTAGGCATTCAGCCTGGAAAGCAATAAATCTGGCAGATGCATGTTATTAATTTGAAATGGTTTTCTGAAGAACAAGATGCCAAAGCTTTGACAAAAGTAATTTGCCATGAGTTAACTACTTAAACTTGTAGTTTGATGAAGCTTCCACAGCCAGAACTACAAAAACATAAAGGAATTATGCTCAACATTTTGTTACTCAACAAAATAATAACTTGAGGGGGAAGAAGACTTCACTGTAGCACTTCCCAAATTTCAAAAGTGCTTCAACGAAATGTAAAGAACAAAATTTTCCAAAGACTGAATTAACTGAGGTCTTTAGCCTGGAGGACAAAAAAAATCAAACACAAGGAAAAAATGTTTAAAAATTAAATCCAAGAATTTAAACTGAAAAGGTAAAGAGAACCAAGCACTCAACAATTTTGTTCTCAGCTGCTGTCACCTGCTCCCCTAACAGGGAGAAAGTTCCTCGGTTTAATCATAAGTTAGTTTCTTGTCCTCGAGAGGAAGACAACATAAAATATTTACAGATGAGGCAGCTACAAATACCGGAGCTTGGGCTATGTTTGGCCCAGCTCATTCTGAACCTGAAGTCTTTTTTGACTACTTTATGGGACAAGTCTTTAGGTTCACTTTATATAGTCTTAGTTACAACATTGCATTTGAACATGAAAATCCCAATATTTTCTATTTTCACTAACTGACATTTTGCTTTAATTTCATCTCCTCTGTACAGGATAATTCCCAGATCTAGCCAGTGCTGTCATAGCATAAGCTTCCTGCAAACTAGGACTGACATTCCTCAGAAGAGACCTGCATTAGCCCTACTGCACCACTCCAGAAACTGGAAGTCTGCTGAACTGCATCATGGTTTTATAATGCAAACAAACCTCCAAGAGAGGCTAAGCTGAAACAAACAGTTCATTTATTTTGTGACTGTAGCCAAGTTTGAAATGAGTAAGAGAGACCGGCTATTACTGCAGAGCTCACGATTCAGAGCCAAGGTTGTATGTTTAAAAATATTTTCATCAGGCATAGGCATAAATTCTAGCATATATTTAGAAGGCAAATATAACTGAGGGAGAATATTAAAAACTCACAAACAAAGAGAAAACTACTTGATCCTTATGCCCACAGTGTAATTACCAGCATTTTCTAGGGTCCAATTACAACACAAAGCTAAAGCTCTATGAAGGACCTTGCAACAATCCATTCCTCTCCTAGCCTGGTTTCAGTCACCCCCATCCACAGTGCAGACAGGCTCTAGCGTGGTTACAGAGCATCGTTAGAGTTAAATACCCACTCAAGTAGATCATGCACTAGACACAGCTGCTGCTTCAAATGGATAATTTTAATACATTATGTTTGCTTAACAAAACAGAGCCCAAGAGAGACAGTGAGAAGCTGCTCATGCCTTTCAGGGGTCAGCAGGTTGACCCTTCTTAACAAAAAGAAAGGGAATCAAAGCCTTCTAACACCAACAGGTACTGCAGCATCTCAATCTAGGAATTTTGCCCCCAGGCACTCTGCTGGGTTGCAACTGCTGACAGCTCTGTTAGCACTGAGGGTTTCACATGAGACTGGAAGCAACTTTTGTTGTTTCAACGCAGCCAGTGAGACAATCCGGAATAGCAAAGCAAAGGAGAGAACACGAATGCCTGAAAGAGAGATGAAGACAAAGTAAACAGGCTGAATTTCATACCTGACTGACACGTCAGGTAAATCTTGGACACAATCTTATATTTATGCATCACCACACAAGGCAGTCAATATTTATATTTTCCAGCTAAAAGTATCATCTCCACAAATATTTAAGATACATTCTGTAACCTACCCTTACTAAGCACAAGCCTGTGTTACTGGTTTCACCTTTCAGTGAAACACCAAGTACCCTGTTTACTGCAGTAGCAGCTGCACAAATGGAACCATAAGAGTCTTCACTAATTTATGACTTTTTGAAGTAAGAACAGGGCTTCACAAACCATTGTTCTTAAGGTACTGCAGACACTGATGTCTGATGGTATTTACAAACCAATCTGAAGTTCCTTGTACAATGGAAAACATTTAACTCGTAGTCAGAGAGCCATGGACCTGGAGTGTACAAGGTCAGCCTTCAAAAGCAAAGTTATATCAATCAACTCCACTCCTGGCTGCAAAAGCTGTTACATTTCTCCAGTGCAACTAACAGGACAATCACACCAGAAAGTGGCTTAGCGACTACCAGCAATGTGTTCAACTTAACAAAAAGTGACAGGATCATACGAAAAGAAGCTTACAATCTAAGTCAGAAAGAAGACTTGGCAACAGACAACAGATGGAGCCAGTGTGATACAGTTGCTGATTAGTAGATGGACTTGCTGATGAACACACTGCTCCAAATGCAAATGCTAGGGAACTAATAAGCAGGAAAAGAGCTTTAAGAAAAAATTATGAACATTGACCTTTTTCTGATCTTGCCTAGCTGAGCTCTTATTTTTGTGCCAGTTTGCAAGATCCCACACTGCATGGACACAATAAAGAGCTTTGCCATTGTGCAAATGCATGGGTGTCTGCTACAGGAAAAATACAGAAAGGGAACCTATGATGCAAGTGAACCACAAGCTTCATTCTTTTCTGCAGCAGAAACAGAAGCAACAGTCCCCTCCTTTAACCCCGCATTTCTTTCATGAGTCTGTGAAACCATTTGCATAAAGGATCACAATGGCAAAAGCAAATATCTGGAATTAGAGAGTACAACTAGGTTACAGGAGGCCTGTGCCACCAGAGCAGCTCTTTTGAACTACTTCTCTCCTTCCACAGTGACAAAAATATGAAGAACCGAAGCAAGGATTGCTCTGTAGGCCCTAATTTGTGCTCGGTTTCACTGCCAGCTGCTCATCCTAATGAAAAGCCACCAAAAAAATCAAAGCAAAAAAACACAGGAGAGCATACACTTGTCACCAGGTGTAGGGAATATAGTTTGCCTATACTGAACTTTGCCTTCAGTTTAAACTACTCATTTAGAAGAAAGTTTTATACAAACCAAAACCGACAATGGAATTACTCAGCCATGTCTACAGTTGAAAACTGCAAGAATCAGAAAATGACATTTTTATTGGCATGCAACAATAATTTCCAAGGATGATGACTAAATGGAAAGGTTTATGACTAGTCCACAGGGCATGTCAGAGTTTCTCATAAAAATCTTATCTTAGGTTGCAAATTCCACTGCCTAATTAAGTCCATGGAACTGTAAGTCTGTTGATTTTGCAGACAATAAAATATGCTAGAACCCTGATCTCTATTAAAAGAAAGCAACAAAACCAACAGTCAAAGCACAAAGGCTTCTCATAAACTATCCTAAATGTTAGCTGTTGCCTTTTTTAGAGAGCCAAACAGAAAGGTTTAAATAAAATTCAGCTCAGTACTCTCCAAATTTAATTCATTACTCTTGAAATTGTAGCTTTCAACTATTAGAGAACCACTTACAGGAATACCCAAATGGGAGGTCTCTCAGTACTTAAAGCAAAAACCCTTCCGATTCTCCAAGGAATACAACATTAAGAGTGACCAGCTACATTTATATAGCACATTTCACCTGAAGGCCATAAAGCAAACATATATGCACCTACACTTGAACACTCAAGCCCGTCATTAACGGGTGATTCACGTATTCTTGCAGGGTAGCACTTAAACAGCAAAACTCGAGCCAAGCCCTCACATCTCTCGGCGAAGCGAACATTACAAGGCAATCCTGGTCGGGCAAAGATCCGCGCCGGGCGCTGCCAGACCCTCGTCCCTGGATCCGAGCGCGGCTTTCCCCCAGCGCCCGCCGCCCCTCACCTGCCGCCGCCGGGGCAGACGCGGCCCCTCCGCGCACCCACTCCCCAGAACTCCCTGCTCACCTCACCCCAGTAAGCCCCCTCCGCCGGCAGGGAGCCCCTTCCCCGCTCCCAGCCGCCGACCCGCCCGGACCTGTCCCGCGCCGCCCCCGCGCCGGCCGTTACCTGAGCTGCGGAGCCTGCAGGGCCCGTGGGCGGCGCGGGCTTTCATGGCCGCATCCCCAACCCGCGGCCCCTCAGCACCCCGGCGCGGGTCCGCCCCGCCGCTGCGGCCGGCGCGGGGGCCCCATGTGAGG
>VWYI01042643.1:105290-184733 GCA_013399455.1 Anthoscopus minutus | reverse complement strand
CCCATGTGAGGCGGGAGCCCGGCTGCGGGACCCGGGGCCGCGACCGTCGGCTCCGCCTCCTCCTCCTCCTCCTCACGAGTGCCACCGCCCACAGCGCCGGGCGGGAACCGGCCGGGAGCCGCCGCTCTACATTAGCCAATCGACGCCAGGCGAAGTGTGATAGACAGTGCCTCTTAACCAATGGGAAAAGGAAACCGGGCGGAGGGATTCGCAGGTAGACCACGGGAGTGCCCCTCTCCAAGTGGTAGTGGACGCTTGAGCGACACTCGGTCTGACAAATCACAGTAGTGATAACAATTCCCGAGAGACGCGCAGGAGGCAGCAGCAGGAGTAAGAGGGGCGTTGCTATGGGCGCCTCGCTCTCATTGGTCAGTTCTTGAGGGCGGGTCACAAATAAGAGAAGCAACCAGTAGGAGAGCGAGGCGGGCAGTGATGGACGGGCAGGACAGCCAATCATCGTGTGTTTATAGCGGCAGTGGCTGAAACTGTCAGTGGGGTGGGCACTTGGACATCTCGAACGTGTGCCCGGCCCCGGTCCATGTCCATGTCCATGTCCATGTCCATGTCCATGTCCATGTCCATCTCCATCCTTGAGACCTTCGTTCGCGGCCCTCCGTGACCCAGCTGGGCTCCGTGATGATAACCTTGCTGTTGTTCCTCTAATTACAGTCCGCTGCTGCGTTTCCCACAGGACTCATCCCTTTCTCTGGTCTCCTCCTCTCTCCAGGACTTGCAATTTCAGCGTTTACTCTTCCCGTTCTTCCCGTCTGCCTGTCCCCGCTCCTGGTGTCGGTCACACGGCTCGGCCCCCCCGGTCCCTGCCTGGAATCTGCTTAATCCAGCTCAGATATTCTGGGGGTTCGGCTGCCAAGATGAAATAAGCCTGGGATTTTTCACATGCAAACTGTTGTTTTTCAAATTATCACTTATCCACATGTAGGCAGCCTGTAACAGGTATGCAAAAAGATACCTTTCTTCCTGCTGCGACGCACTGCCAGATTGCAAGTATCCATTCCAAAGCACGGCAGGACCGGAACGTCTCATTAAACAGCTGTGAGGGGGATTTGGTTTTGTTTCCCGTTGGCGAGAGGCTGATTTTTTCCCTGACTTCATCTTTGGCAGAGGCCGAGCTATTTTTACCGAAACTCTCCAACAAACAGCGTTCATTTATGACAGTTTTGGATATAATAACCAAATCCCAAACAGTTGAAAACCAGATGAGTTGTTACTAAAAAGGGTCTTGGACAAGAATGTGTCATTCAGCTTTGCCATACCGTATTAGTAATAAGTTTTCTCATTATCATTTGTCATTAATTTTATTTCTAGTCTTTTCAACATGATCTAAAACGTGCTTGAGTTTGATGCTGGACACATTAGCACCAGCTTTAAATACTTAACAGACTCATTCTTATAGTTGGATTAAAATCTCTCTATTCTGCAATGTCTTGATTAAATTTAGTCTCTGAATTTCAGTCAAAAGTCTATAGAGAAACTTTCTCCATATGTTTAACTACAAAAAATACCATCTTTGCACAGGTAACAAATTTAAAGTACGTTGTGTGTGGGCAAAAAGCATCTTATTTTCTTAATTTCCTCCTGGATTTCCTTCACAGGAAATTTTCCCGCACTCGCAAATGTTAAATATCAACCACCTGCAAACATCTCTTCTAATGGCAGCTCAAACACAGGGTGCAGCAAAGCTTTGGTAATTAAGCCATTAAAAATTATTATCGTATCCCTCATATTTTAATGAGTGGAAAAGCAGATGGAACTACCGAGAACCATCAGTCTCTGTATATTCAAGCAGAATTGAGTCTCAGAACAGGGGGGTTTTGTAATATTTTTTCATCAGAACTTTTTTTTTAAGTGAAATTTCAATGTTTTATATTTTGCCGGGATTTATCTCAGCAAGATTTTGCAAAGTCAGCTCTGGAACATCTCCGAGGACCTTCACCAGGTCAGGGTCCAATGATACCTGCGACTTTGTACCCCGTTAAAATACCCCAATGCCCCCCTATTCGCCGGTATCCTCGTCCCTGCTGTTTTGGGAGCTATTAGTTAGCTTTAAGGTGACATCTGGTGGTAGGTTTTTATTACTGCTCTTTTTAGAAACTGATCCCAGAACTACGCAAATTAATTACCTTTCCTCTGTTTCCCATCAAAAATTTTACCTCCTTTTTGTTTCCCAGGCAAGATGTGTGTAATTCCTGCTTTTGGACTGCAAATATCTTACTGGTAATACCCAGGAATAAGCACTTATCCCACAGTCATCCTTGTGACATCCTTGAAACACACCAGAACGATCCAGTAAAGTTGAATCTCAGTCGGAAACACTTACATTGTGTTTCACTAGCATTGCGCGAGGTCCTGTGACTCGTGACTTTACTGAGCCCTGTTTTGAGGAGGAAATTAAACCATCTTATGAGCCCTCCTATGACTTCATTTCAACAGCAAGTCCTGCGGTTTGAAAGCACAAAAAACCGTACATTGCAGCAAAACTTTGTCTCAGAAAGTCCCCATCCTCTGTCGCAGCTGGCAGAAGAACCGGGGCGAATCTGCAGCCTTGAAATCTGCAGAGGACCAGTGACTTTTGTAGTCTCGCTCTGTTTCCTGGAGAGAGGAAAATGAACAGCGCTTTAGAAGACGCATCAAAGAGACTCATCAAAGGCAAAGCCTCGCAGATGTCACAGCGCTCTCGGTTCTGCCGATCTCCTCTCGAATCCCAGAAGGATCCCTGTAGATACCTGTGCTCACGGCGGATATTCCCCTCTCCTCCGCATGACCCCAGGCTGCTCTATGCAAGGATCGGCCACTCCAAAAAGCAGCTCTGTGGCTTTGCAGTTTGCTCCTCTCTTCTGTCAGACTGACTCTCCTCCACATAGATCACTTTGGCTTTTTGAATGTAACTAGTTTGGCAAAGGAGGGTTCACTCATGGCTGGACATAAAAATAGACAGGAGAAGGTGGGTGAGAGCAGGCAGAAAGGGGAATTCCCTTCCTCCGGGTTTTGGAAATGCCCCAGAGGAGAGAAGTTCGGGAGATTTCTCCTTCCCAAGAGGAAAGCTCATGCAATGGATCCATGCAAATTTGCCCCCACTGCAGCAGAGCAGGTGTTTTCCCCTTTTCCCCAGCAGAGGATCGGTGGCTCCAAAATTAAACAAGTGTCACAAGACAGGGACTGTCTTCCCTCCCAAGGGACCAAGACAGTAGTTTGACCTCACAGTATTGTTATGAGATTGGGCATTTTAGTGATTTAACCTATTAAAGCTATTAAACTTTATGCAATGAAACCTGTCAAGAAAAAACATCTTTGGATAAGACTGGTTGAATTCTGCTCTGATTTACTCCACTGGAGATCTGAAGTCATGTCACAGGAACTTGAAGAGGGTCCCCACACCAATGCCAGGAATTTGCTCTTGATTAATGTCAACATAGGCCCTTTTCTAGCCCCTGTCCTAGATGGACATTTAACAGAACAGCCATGAAAAACAATGCCTTTAGGCTTTCAGTCACACACCAAACCCCTAGATTTTGAAAACCGTCTTAAGGAGTTCCCTAGGAGGAACATTCTCCTAGTCATGCCTCCCTCAGCCAGCCTTACAAGTGGCCTTTGCAGAACAGGGACAAGTTTGCTCATGGGTGAGAGGGCATTTCCTGCTACTCTGAACAGGGGAAGGGGGCAGGCATACCTGGGGCTGTGCTCTGACCCCCTGCCCCTTGTTTTGTCATGCCCATGCTCCTGGCAGCAAGGAGGGCTCTGTGGGGAAAGCCTGCATGCTGTCCTCTGGACGAGGATGTACCTGCCTGCTGACCAATTGGGTTAATAATTCTGTCTCACCACTGCTGCAGACAAGGTGGCCAGTGTGTCCTTGTGCTCAAAGCCGTGCTGCCATGTCAGCCCAAACCCAGCACCACACGTCTCTGCACAAGACCAGCAACCATGGGAATGTCAGAGCATCTTCCATGTTCTTCCTCCAGGAGGCTGGGCAGAGCCCAAGCAGGAGGCTGGCACAGCACCAGACGCCCTGCCTCAGAAATTGGAAAGGGATTGTTCTAGGGCAGATGGATATGCCCAAAATGACAGCTCCTGTACTGGGACTGGTACCACAGTCTTGTGCTCCCCTGCCTGCTCATCATGGCCATCTGCTGCCTTGGCTACAATCTGGAGCCTGCCCACCCTGTGCAGCGCTGTGGCAAGGCTGTGACCAAGCTCCTGGCGGTACCATGGAGTGGCACTGAGCTGATGGGCTGGCTCCCACCTGCTCTGAGGAGCTCCCAGGCATGAGGCTGTGCAAACATTGGGACAAAGAGCCAGGACTGACCCAGTGTCACTGTGGCTTCCTTCAGCCCTGGGCAGAACCCATCACACCATGCTCCAGCCCTTGGGAGCTGAGGAGCAAAGGGTGACACCCTGGGGGCAGGGCAGGCCTGGGACATGTCTTCTCTAAGCATCACCTGAACTTTTGAGATGTCTGAATACCAAGGTTGTAGATGCATCTGACAAAGCTGTATTTGCTTTGTGTTCACCCATCAAAGTGCAGAAATACAGATTTGCACTTAGTCCATGGTGGATGCTGAAAGAAGCCACACAGTTTGATGAAGATCAAGGCCAACAGCACAAAGGCCATCAGTGCCACCCCTCCTGCCCCATGCTGAGGCAAAGAAGGGTTTCTGCATTGCCTGCTGTGCTGTCCTCACTCCTCAGTTAAGCCAGGTTAGCACTGGGGTGAAAGCACAGCTTTTTGTGTCCTCAGGCTGCACAGCAGCCTCTCCTCCTCTGGTTATGCTCCTCACACTCCTTATCTCTGATGTTACAACAGTGAAGAGACTTGTCCCTCTTGTGGCACTGAAATTGAAGACCTCTGTCCCCACAGGGCTCTTCATCTTGTCCCCCTGCCCCAGCCATCCCAGGCTTAGGCACCTTCAGCTCTGCCTCTGCTTTCTCCAGCCACTTTTGCAGAACTGCAAGACCTACATGTATCCAGATGCTACTGGTTCCCTGGCCAGGTCTCTGAGAGATCCCACTCTCTGATCAGCCTGCCTCTAGATACATTTAGGTTTCTCAGGCCCCTAATTTTCCCTGGCTCCCTGAGCCAGTGAAGTCACTGTGCTTATTGTTCCTTGCCCAGAATGATTCTCTAACTCTCATGCTTTGCTGTCTGATCTACATTTCTGTTTTTTCAGTTTTGTTCTTCCTTTCTTCCTTTGCTGGGCTACCAAGCTATGGAGAGCTCTTGGCAAGGAAGATGAGTCAAGACAGATATGCAGAGAGAAGAAGATGATATTCCAGCCTTGAAGTCAGACTCACTGCCTGAGTCATTGTTATTAAAAATAGATGAATGGCACTGCTCTTCACATTGGAGGACAGACACAGGAGATGTAATATCTCGAGCTGCTGAGCAAATGCTCCCTCTGTCTGCCTGCAAGTCCCCCAGTGGCATCCTCTGCTCTTTGACAAATTCTCTTTTCTTGGCTCTGACTTGTGGGATTTAATTTGCCTTTCATAAAAAACTGGTTTCATGTTTCAACTTTGGGAAAGGGAATGACTTACTCAATGATTAGCTCTTCTGCTCCAGTCAGTGGACTTCCTCGAGAATTGAAAATCCCTACAAGTACCAAGTTGACTTCCTTTGAGAACAGACCTTCTCCTCATTCTGCAATGGAGAGCTTCTGGAGGATGAAAGCAGCTATTTAGGGATGATATCTGGGCCTGTCTACTCCAAGACCATCCTAATTATGCCCCATCCTCATGAAAAAGCAAGAGGACAGGGAGTAGGCTGAGATCTTCTGGGCTCTGCAAAGCCAGGCTGAGATGTGCACCAGCCATGCTCCCAGAGCCCCTGGTAAAGGGCAGAGGTGAGAGAGGCCAGAGCACAAGATATGGGATAATTCACCTGAGCCCAGAGCCCTAGTGAACCACTCACATGCCCAGAGCCATCCCTCTGCTCAGGACTCCCTCTGCTGCACTCACTCACCCCTGGGCTGGTGAAACAGGTGATCACTCTTCAGATTGTGTGGGACTGCAGGTTATGGTGGCAGCAAGGCCAAAGCTCTGCTCACTCGGAGGACACTCAGCCTGTGTCACACCTGGGTTGGGGGACACAGCTCAAGGACTGAGTTTACTTGTCTTTGCCAGGGCCAGCACCTCCCTCCTGCCTGTGCCCTTACTTCCCCTCAGCTCTTTTGCTGCCACTATTTTATATTAACTTATTTTCTGTGATCTGCTTCTTCCTATTGAATTACTATAACCAACATTATCATCTCTGGTCTGCTCCGTGACTTGGCTGGCAGCCAGGAAAAGAGGATGGGAGATGAGTAGAGCCACAGCAAGAAGGAGGTGTGACAGTGGCAGAAGTTGATGTTACAACTTTGAGCACAAAACTTTCTATCAAAAGTTATTCTATGTCCTCAACTCTCAATGCTACCCAGACCAGTCTGATCTAGACACTGCTAGGGCTTGCAAGGGTCTTTTCAGTCTAACTCAAGAACAAGCCAAGAGCCTACACAGACATGGGGGCCTGCTGCTTGCTGTCTAAGGGGAATTATTTTGCTTATTCCACGAGAAAGTGGCTGTTTACCAGTGGGATGTTAAAGTTCCCCTTGGTTTTGCTCCTTTCTCCAGGGTGGCACATCGGCAGTATCATCTTAAAGATATTATTATACATATGCAGTCCCTTTTCTTGCTCCCAGTTGCGCCTTCCTTGCTATGGGGAACCTCATTAGTGTGTTAATAATAATCCTAACGAGTGTGGAGATCAGCTAAGTAATAACAGTGACCTGCAGGGGGGCTCATCTGCCCAGATTTATGGTGCTGCTCACCAACCCCTCCGGGGACTGCCAGCCCCTCTTCCTCCGTGTCTCCCGGCTGTTGAAAATACTCCGTGCAGTGTCTATGCGCTTAATTAAAGCAGACGGACCGGTAACCTTGACGACTGCGAGCCACCCTCTCTAAGCCAGCTGAGATGGATATGGTTTTCGTGTCTCCGGGGAGAGGCCAGAGCAGAGAAGTGAGTCAAGCACACAGGCATTGGATGCACTCATGAGCTGTGGGCACAGCCAGCAGTGCCGATGTCCCCTGGAGCTCATGCTCTCCTCAGGGGTGGGTGCCTGGGGAGATGCCCTGGTCCCTTGCTGGTGAGACGTGGCTGCTGGTCTGAGTGATGCACATTGCAGCACTGAGAGACAATGCTTGTCTGGAGCAAAGGAGGCTTTGGTCTTTTGGGTAGCCCTGCAACCTCTGTGGGTAGTAGAAGACTCCTATAACCAACTAAGTGGTTGTAAATATGCATGAAAGAATTCCCCTTAGAACTGAGACATTTGTACAAGCACAATTACCTCTGCCAGAAAATGGTACAGCTAGTTTTCTTGGCAGTAAGTAGCAAGTAGCTAGAAATTTCCCATGAGAGGCTAAGATTGAATTTCACTTTTTCTTATAAAGCTGGTAAAAGGCGTGATCTGTTCTGTATCAGATTAACTCTACCTCCAAACCAAGAGCAGGAGCTACCAAGCTGCCCTGTATTGAAAAGAGGAGGCAAAACCTCTTGGGTTAATAACCATTTCTACTTCCCTCCTCTGTCCCCCGGTGCTGGAGGCACGGGTGTCTGATGGACAGGGGGACCCACAGCCCCACCTCTGCCGAAGCAGCCTGAGAGAGGATCAGCACAGACCATGCCATGACACGAGGCCCTCTTCTTCAGCAATGCTGGCCAGAAGAGAATAGTCAGACTTCCTGAAGGATGGCTCAGCCTGCAGAGCGCCTGGGTGAGGCTGGCCAGCTCCCAGGAGGCTGGAAGAGATGTGAAGCCAGGGAATGTTCCAGGGGCTGCAGAATTCCCTGAGAAACCAGCTGTGGCACACTGAGCACCCAGCTGAACCCTGGCCAGGGCAGGGGTGCTTGGAGTGCCTCTGCACCCGGTTGTGCTCACATACTCAAGCAGCATGAGACTGTTTGGGGGCCCCCTGATGATGCCCCACGTTGGGTTCATCTGCTGTTCCCATCCCTGCACGGGGCAGAAGTGGGGGTGTCAGGCTCAACAGGGCAGATTAGGAGGTGGTGAAGTCCGGGTCTGGGATCACTTGAACCTGTCTATGGGGTGATGAGGTGGAGCAAACCTGGGCTAAGGATTCCCAGAACAGCGAAAGACGGGAACGGGGGTGTCCTGTCCGAATCAAGAGTGACCGCTCTGAGGATGCCGAGGCCAATGTCGGACTGTGCCAAGGGCGTTCTGTCCGAACTCAGAATGCCGGGGACCAGCTGGTGATGCTGAGGGCGGTGCGAACAGAACCGAGGATGCCGGGGACCGAGCCGGGACCGGACCGAGAGTGCGCTGTCCGACACGGAGATGTGGGGTACCGGGCCAGCAGTGTGGGGGCCGCCAGCTACCCCCTCCTCGCTCCTCCGGGGCTGNGGCCCAGCATGGAGGGGACGCGGCGCACCCTGCTCCGCCTCGCCGCCGCCTGCTGCCTGCTCTGCGCCCTGCCAGGTACCGGGGCGGCCGTCGAGGGGTGCCGGGGTGGGGGGTCTGACCGAGGGATCCCGCCGGTCTCGCCGCGGCGGAGAGCGCAGCACCGGGACAGCCGTCGGGGCAGCGCCGGGACATGGGCTTCTCCGCCCGCTGGTGGGGCTGCGGGAGAAGGGTCTGGAGAGCTCCCCCCCGGGGCGCCCCGGGCCTGCCCCCCGAACTCGGGCGAAATGCTCTCGGCCCCGGGCGCCGTCGCCCGGCGGACGCGCAGGTGAGGTGTCCCAGGGATGCTCGGGGGGGTCCCGGGTGAGCCCCGCGCTCCGGGCAGCAGCGCGGCCGCCGGTCCCGGCCTTGTCCATACAAGGTAGCTGCCGGCAGCGCTGTTCCCGCCGGCGGAGCCACCCGGGCTCACCTCCCGCCCGGCGCTCCGGCGGGATCCCGAGGGGATGTGCGGGGAGGGGAGCAATGATCCTGGAGGCACTCGCCCTCCGGCATCCAGCCCTGCGAGCCTCCTGCCTCCCGCTCGGCAGCTCGCGGGTGCCTACGAGCCGCTGCTGAGCTTCCCCCCGAGGGAACCCCGGACAAAGCCCGAACTCTGCCACCTCCCGCAGCACTACGGGACGAGGGCCCTGTGCCTGCGGGGAGAGGGGCAGGAAGGATGGAGCTATTCGAGACGAAGCAGCAGCCAGACCCCGGCCCCAAGCAGCCTCTACCGAGCCGTGTTTCGGCTCTGCTCTGCGATCAACACGTCTCCACGTGGGCAGACGCCGTCTGCAGCTTGGCGCTGACAGCCCCGTCCACCGACACCACCAAGCTTTGCCTCGTGGCTGGAATGTGCCCCAAGTCGGGGGGTTGTACCTTCCCCGTGACCCTGACAGTGACAAAGGCTCTGTGGCATTTAGGGACTTGCCCGGGGCACAGGAAGCAAAACGTGTTTCTTCTTTGTGGTTGAGAAAACCCCTGGCCAGACCGTGGTCAGATCCAGCGCCGTGACGGCAGCACGGTGACCAGGGGGTGACACACAGAAACTCGGTTTCTAACAGCTAATTAGGGCTGGGAAAACCCTGGAATAGATGCTTGTGGGGCTGAGCCCCGGCAGCGAGAGTAGCACTCAGGATGAGGTTTTGGGTGCCGGATGCGGTTTAGCTGGGTTTGAGGCTGAGCTCTGGGAGCAGTCCCAAACCAGCGCCCTTTATGTGGGCAAAGCCGCACTCCCCATGCAAGAGTGGCTGTGTTGTGATGGGGTGTGTGGAGGTGACCCCCCACTGGCAAAGGAAGGACTCAGGATTTCCACCGCTGAAAGGAGGAGGAGTTCTGAGCTGCCTGCTCTGGTCCCGTGTCTCACACTCTGGGCACACAGGGAAGCCCCAGGGAGCCCCTTGTCCCAGCTGGCTCATAGGAAGCTTCTTGCTGCAAAGTCCAAGACTCAAACTGCCAGAATGTACCAGAAATTAAGATTGCACTGAGTTTTTCCTGGGATCTTTGTTGCTTAGTGTCCCGATCCAAGATTCTTCATAGTCTCAGGAAACTATACCTATGCAGCTGACCTGGCCCTTGCCCTCATAGTTTTGAATTTGCTACCTAATCCCAACTGTGATTGAAAGAGCAGATGTTTTGTGAAAATAAAAAATAGGTGTAAGAGATGCTGCCTATAATAAAATGCCCCATAGCAAACACAACCCCATAATGAGACACCAAAAAATCTCAGCAGGACAGTGGTGGGAGAAAGGAACAGTTCACCCAGAGATTTGCCCTGAAGTCAGCAATCCCTAGACAAATTTGTCCAAAACTAGGTTTGTCCTAGCTCCATGAACTGCTCTCTGCACTGCTCCCAGCACAGATTCCCTTTACTCCTGCTTGGGTTTGCAGCAGGGCCACAGAGGAGCTCAGGCTGCTGTGTCTCCTGTGCTCTGCCCACCTCGGCCTCTCAATGCAGCCTTTCTTCACGGCCTGCGGAAATCCATTTCCTCCAGCAACATCAGCCTTACAAATAAAACCCTGAGTAATTTTGGTCTGGGCATTTTTCTGCCTCTCCCTCCCATGCTGAGCTGCCTTGCAAGCAGTGAGAACAGCTCAGGGCTGGGAGCAGCATGAGCACATAAAGCCCTGTCTGTCAGCAGCACCTGGGCCATACACACAGGCAGGCAGTGTATCTGCTTCGGAGTCCCACTGCTGATTTTCCGTGATTTTTTTTCTCTTGGTTTGCCCAGGGCAAGGACAAGTGGATGGACTTGACCCCACCCTGACAGAACAGCTCCAGCTCTGCTGCACCCAGAGCTGAGCCACAGTCTTCTGCTCTGGGTGTTTCTTCCAGCTGTGTGACCCTGCGCTCCCAGCCCAACCTTTCATGTCATGCCATCAGTCTTTGATGCCATTTCTACACATGCTTTTTCCTCAACCCCAGGAGCAGGGTGGGCCTTGTCTCCCTCCTGCCCTTCCAAGAAGGCTTGATCTGCTGGGCAGGGGCAAAACACTCATCTCCTTCAACTCCCTTGGCCCCATCCCTCTAAATAAAGGGAAGCAGGGACAATCTAAAGCACAGAAGCCCAAGTCCCTCCTTCCTTTCCACCAAGACCCTCTGTGTGGACAGACACAGTTCTTGCTGCAGGGTTTTCAATAGGTGTGTGATCATCCCCACAATGCTCTCTGGGGCAGCTTTCATAGAGCTCAGTGCCACTGAGGTCTGGGGTCACATCGTGAGCCATGAAAGGCTGTCCAGGACAGGGCAGAATGCATCCTCCAAGCCTCACAGCCCATGGAACTAGCAGTTACACAGTTGGAAGGACCATGGGCCTGCTCAGGGCTGGGCAGACTTCTGATGTCCAAACTTCTCCCAGTTCATGACACACTGCATTGGAGAGTTGGCTCCCTGCTGACATGGGGCTCCTATTAAGGCAACTGGCTTATTAATTTCTACTAATGATGTGAGTGCTTCCTCCACTGCAGCTGTGACTCCTGAGGTAAGCAGGGCCAAGCTGTCTGATGCCAGAGCTCCCTGCTGTTGCTCTATTACTGGGTTTACACAACCCCAGAGAAGGGCAGGCTTCCCAGACTGTGCATGCCAGGGGTGTGCCCAGCAGCTTCTGGGCAAAGGGGTCTTCACCAGTGCTCAGTCCCCTACAGTGGAACAAAACCAGACAGTACGTGAGTCTCCCAGGCACCTTCCTGCCAAGCAAGGTGCTCCATAGCTGTATGTGGCCCCTGGAAAATAACTGGCTGCTCTGACATTGGAAGCTGAGTGAGGCAGCCTGCTCTCCCTTTTCTTTGCCACAGATAAGCCCCCTCACCTCTAAACGGGGGATCAGTGATAGAGCTTCCTGGAAACCTGTAGGAAAGAAGTTTTTTTGGATTTCTCTCCACTAGCTGGGTGAGGAGGGTCTCATGTGGCAGGGCCAGGCAAAGCGTGTCACCCTGGAGTCACTCTGTTACTGCAGATAATGATGGGGCTGATGCTGCCCCTCTACTGTGTGCTCTGGGCTATGCTGTTTCTGTGCTGTTTTATGGGTTTTCCTAGTACTGAAGTACCTGTGCTTGGCATTTATAGTGCTGTTTCCTGGGCTGCTCATCCCTGATCCCGCAACTCTTGCTCTGCCCTGCTCTGCCATGCCACAGTTGGCTGGTTGTCCTGGTTCCCAGTGCAGTGCCATCTGTCAAGATGGCAGCACTGCCTCCCCTTTTTGTTTTCCCTTGGTTCAAGCCTATGGCCTGGTATGCACAGATGCCCTCAGGAGACATCTTCCTGCCTGCCTGGGCAGCTTGGGTGCTGGGCTGTCCCTCCCCAGTGCCACACTCGCTCAGCACCCCATATCTAATCTGCCCCTGTCTCGTGCTCTGCTCGTGGCCACCTGCCTTCTCAGTCAGGAGACCTGGTTTCTATTCCTGTCCCTTACCTCAGCCCTTGCTTTGCAGTGTGTCTGGCCTGGCTGCTCTCCAGGGCTGAACTGGGGGCTCAGCACCCCCAGTTCAGCACCCCCAGTTTTGATGCCTTCAGAGGAGCTCGCAGAGGCCACGAGGGGTGCAATGAATTAAACTGCGGCCATGAAGTGTTTCACTGTGGTCCCCCAAGCAGGCTACAAAGTGGCATCTGTGCCCACATCTCACGCCTGGACTCCTTGCAGCAGAGGGAGTCTGTTCAGCCTCTCTCAGCCAGGAGGGGGATGAGGGCAGTCTGGGCATCAGCCCTGGCAGGGAGAGCACTGGAGCCTGTGGCAAATGCAGCCCTCTGGCATGCTGCCTCCATTGAGGTCCTGCAAGGTACCCAACTGCAGCTGAATTTACAAAGCACTTGCCCATTTTACCAGATCCTGTCTCTGAGCTTGTTTCATCATGATGAGGATGTTTGCTCTACAGCATCTCTGGATGTATCTGGCACCTTCCTGAAGGGCTCCACAAATCTCTTCTGCCGCTTTTTTTTTTTTAATTCCAGGAAAAGAGATCATGCCAAGCCAGTATCTAATCAGGAGCTATTCCAGTTCTGCTTTTAAATGAAATGAAGAGCCTTGGTTTTGAATCCCACTATATGGTTTTATTTGCATTTATACTCAAGCTTTTTTTCCTTTAAGAGATTGTCTAATTACTGTTGGTTGGTAACCATAAAATGTAATAACTGGCAACAAAAGATAATTTCTACATTTAATGAAGTAGTTTGCTAAGCAATAAGATATAACTGTTTTGATACATACAGGTTACAGTTTATGCTGTTACTTTTTAAACATTGTATTTTTCCATTTTACTAGATTGTTTGCAAATGGAGCTGTTACACTTAAATGGAAATTGAATTCATTTAGTGCACCAAAATAGCATTGTAGAAGGGTTTGGGTGCCTTTTCAGTGAATCAGAGCAGTGGTTTGACATGCATTCTGTAGGAAGCTGATTCAAGTGAGGTGCTGTCCTCAGGCAGTGACAGCCTTTGCAGGAGGATACATCCTGACCAGGGAGTCCTGCTTCCATGGGCACTTTCTCTGAAATCCTGGGTGAATCCTTCTCATCTTTGTGCTTAGTTCTCACCTGGGGCTCTGTGCACCATTTCCACTGGTGGCTGCAGCCTGTACCCTGCTACTCTGCTCTCCCTCAGAGCCCAGGAGCAGCCTGTCATGGGCTTCCTCACCTTCATCTCATCCTGAGAGGGATTTTAAAAAGTGTTCAAGTCTATGGATTGGAGCTGGATTGGTGCTGACCTTTGGGGCGCTCAGGCTGCTGTTTCTTTCAGACAGGAAGGAGGGTTGTGGCAGAAGCTTGTTGAGGGTCTTGTCCAGCTGAGGCCCTGCTCTATGTGAGTTTTATTTTGAGAAGCAGATAGATGGTGGGGTGACTGCTGTGGCAGAGGATGGAGACCACATTCCCCACTCTGCGTGATTACCCTGGCATAGCAGTGACTCTGTGCTGCTTGTGCAAACCTCCCTCAGCCCCTTGCTTGGCCCCAGCCCTGAATCTCGTGCAGGGAGCACAAGGCAGGGGTGGCCCTGTTTCCTGCAGAGCTGGCTTCCTTCACTCCTCTGTTACAGCATAATTTGGCTGTGTCTGTTCTGGAGCTGGTGAGAGCCTGGATTGATATGTGGAGGTCCCTCAGTGTTGTCAGACAGTGCTGGAGAGGGGTTGAAGCTGTGGACTGATGTTCAGAGCCCTCCCTTGCCTCACAGGGCTGGGAGTGTTTCCCACCCTTGTACAAGGCAGGGGCTGCTTCTTGGTTGGCTGCATCCCTCCTCCCCTGGGATCACTCTCTTCCTTTGCCCCTCTTGTTTCCCAGACAGAGGTCACTGCAGTCAGCACAGTCTGATGGGAGCTGCTGCTCCAAATCCACCAGCCCTGCCCTAATGTGGTCTGGAATCTCTGGTTCTCACCATGCACAGGCTGAGCCTGGAGGGCACAGGGCAGGAGTGAGGCTGTGGCCAGGGGACCAGCTCTGCCTCAACAGGCACCTCAGTGTAACCAAAGCAAGCTCACCCTTGGTCTCCTGTCAGGGAAACAGATATTCTTATGGTCAGAAGTCTTACTTAAAGATCCTGGGACAGTGGTAGCTGCTTTGTTATGGATCCAAGGGTGAGTGCACCTTTACCAGCTCTCCTGGGGTGCTGCAACTCTCAGGTCTTGGAGAATCACAGAAAAGGTGAAGCATTCACACTAACTCTCTCCATTTGCATCTGAAACAAGGACATAGTTCCCTCTTGTCTCCAGAACACCCTCTGGTGAGGGTGATGCCTTAGGCAATACAGCCATGGTTTTCCTGGCATGTGATGCAGGAAGCAGAGCTTCTCCAGGAAGACGCCAGAACGAGCTCTGACCTGCGTCTCTATAGGAAACCGATAAACAGCTAAAACCATCAGCACCCAGTGGCTGAGGCAGCAACAACTGCACCAGAGATGGGGATTTTCCGACCTGTTGGGTACCAGGCTCCAGAGCAGGCCAGAAGCTGGACCCCTGAGAATCCTAGTTTGTGCGGTGTTTGCTGGGTCTCCCCCAGCACAGGCAACTGCAGCAGTGCTCTGCTCTCCCCTCTGTACCGCAAGGTTTGCCCCGGGTTTTGTTTGCATGGCAATAGGTTGCCCTTTTGGATGGATAATAAAACTGGCAAACAAAGCTGTGGCATTGCAGCAAGGCCCTTTGGAGGAGTGGTTTTATTTTAAACTAAAACTGAAGTAAAGCTCAGGGATTGTACCTTTTAACACCTACAGCTCCCAATGAACAAGTTGCACCTCTGGGGGATTTCCCCAGGTGCTCTGCTTGATGACTGTGTACTAGCTTTAGATGTGCCTTTCTCCCTTAGGAGCTGACAGATGGGTGATGGGAATCTTCTGTCTGCCTGTCCCCAGGTGATCAGAAGAGCTTAAGGAAATTACAGTCCCACTAGCTCTCCCTCCTGCAGACAGCAGGAAGCTGTGAGTGCAGCGGGGTGGGGGGGAGTTGTCCCCACAAGCCCTTCTGTCCCACAGCACCTCGTGGCAGGGATGCCAGTTCCTGGCATTCAGGGAGGTGTCCTGGTGTGTAGGGCCCAGACTCATCTGCCGTCCCTCTGACTTTCCTTTTGTGCATAAAATCACCCATTTCCCCCCCAAAGTTCAGAAGTTCAGGCTATTTGGGTTCTGCAGATCCACCAGAAGTTCAGACTGTCTGGGACAGACTTTGCACGGACCCATTTGTGTCTTACCTTTATGTTCAGGGCTTCCAACTGTAATCAAACTGTCTGGGTTCTGCAACGAACTTTGCAGCTGGACCATATGACCCATTTCCCCTAAACACTCTCGCCCATCGAGCCGCTTGTAAAGACATTAGCACCCATCTTGCCTATCACTTTTCTAGTCAGAAACTGGCATGATGGTTTCAGAGTTGCTCAGGCCTTTGTGCAAGACAGCTGTCCACAAATCTTTCCTCTGCATGACTCAGGTCATGACTTGCCACCGCATGAGAGGCTGTCCCGGGCACAGGCCAGCTATTCAGAGGGGCACATAGCCAGGCTTGCCACTGGGCAGGCACCTGGCCACCACCTTTCCTGTTTACTCC
The DNA here is from genome assembly GCA_013399455.1 of Anthoscopus minutus. Classification (NCBI taxonomy): domain Eukaryota; kingdom Metazoa; phylum Chordata; class Aves; order Passeriformes; family Paridae; genus Anthoscopus; species Anthoscopus minutus. Next base: position 168,775 of record VWYI01042643.1, on the reverse strand, counting down.
ACGGTGACAGCATGGTTCTGTGTCTCTGGCTGTGTAGGAGCAGGTTGTTGGGTGTTTACTGAGCAAGCACCCGCCAGTGCCCAGCCAGCATCCGGAGCTGGGGATCTCACCCCGTGCTGAATAGCAGTGCTGCGATTAGGGCTGGCAATTGTTACATGGACACCTGTACCTTTTGGTGCCTGGTCCCAGGAAACCCAGTGCTCAACTCTTTTCTTTCCAGGTGTTATTGGTGTATCCTACACCTGAGCTCCACGGCAGAGCGGCTGGCTTTATTTGGAGGCATCTTCTGGCCATGCACATCTGGATCCAGGCGAGGCCAAAGGGAGCATCACTTAGGCATTTGGTCTTCACGTTTAAGTTGACCCAGCTGGGGTTCCTTGTGAGAGCTTGTTCTCTGAATGTGCTGAGCAGGGTTGTGCATCCCTGCAGGAGCCCTCCTGGGACTGGGGCCCCGGGCCGGGGAAGCACAGCTCCATCAGGCTGCTCCAGGGTTTTGAATTGTCCAGCTGGTCAGGGTACTGCAAAGGTCTTGAGAGAGCAATGTATTGTGTCTTTTTTTAGGGCCTGTTAAGTGTTGTAGCTGGAGAAGAGCTCTGATAACTCTATCTATTCTGAAGAGCTTTTAAAATTGCTGAAATGTCCCCAAAACAGTATAAGAACGGGCTGCTTTGCTGGTGGATGAATGTTTCCTGCTGATAGCATCTGCTTTGGATGCTTCTTCGATGTGGAAAGAAGGGTCATGGTGATGGATTTGCTTAAGTACATTTATTTTTTTTATGTAATTAGCTCATCAGTCATCTCTGGCTTGGATAGAAACTTTAACAGAAATTGTCAAAATATTGACTATGAGATGTTTTTAAATTGGAGAGTCCATCCTGATGTGGCCACATTTCTCTGTTTTCTTCCTGTTTATACCCCAAAGAATCCTCACAGGATCTGTGTTTATGGACAGGCAGTGTAAGAGCCTTGTGGTTTTCCTCTACCCGTATGTTGTCACACTGTCTAGCAGCTGTGGATCTGGGGGATTCTTGCCTGCTGCAGGTTCCCTTCAGGGAAGCTGCCCCTTTTTGCTGTAATGGAGGCTGAGTAGCTCCCCATTTCTATGACAACAGTTGTACTTCATGGTGGTGATGCGTTCATAAATAGCTCACGAAGGTGTCTCCCAAAGCACACCCCAGCCCTGTTAGCTGCAGTACTCTTGTAGTACATTTCACCTTTCCCTCCAGCAGAATCCCACACTACTACAAAGGTGACTCACAATATATGCTTTACCTTTGTCATCCACAGTCTTTCTAAATATCACTTTTCTCCACTTCATTGGGCCACAGGAGCTAGAGAGTCTTTTTCCACATTTTCCTCTTTTGTGTTTTTTCAGCACCACTTTTGACTCTTTCTCAATGAACCAAAGAAGACTTACCTAAAAAAGTTTAAAAGTTGCTTGAGGATAGAGGGGTTGGTGCTGCTGATCCTAGAGAAAAACAGCACAGGACTTGAGGGAGAGGAGGGTAAAAGAAAAGTCCTCTAGAACAGGTCCCTGCCTCAAAAACCAGGAGGACAGAGGAGCTGTTTGAATCCCCTTTCCCATGGGGGAACCTGTGCTGGAATTAGAATTAAGGGGATAAAGAAGTTCTGTTTCTGTCCTTCGCCTCTGTTTCTCCTCTCACTGTGGGATCTCTGACAAACTTCTCTGTTCCATAGGAGAGGGTCAGGAGAAGGCAGCAGAGGCCTTGGTGTCATCTTCGTCTTTTCCTAGCTCAGCTCTAACCTCGCATCAGCCAGGGGAAGCCTCTGACTTCAGTCCAGTGACTACTGCCATTCCTCAGACAAGCCTGCAGAAAAATTTGACTGCTGCAACACTCAGCCCCACTGGGGCCCTCCCTACAGAGGTGGATGATGCCTTCATCCCCACCACCCCCGCAGCAGGCTCCACGGCAGAGAGACTGCAGGCTTCTACCCCTGCCAGTCCTGGGGACGTTGCAGTTACACATCCTGGGCATGACAACACAAGCTTGTCAGTCAACAGCAGCACTGAAATCCCCTCCCCTACCTTGACTGCCAGCACTCTGGAAGGAAACCAGCCCAGCCATGAAGCCACAGAGCCTTTCAACGCAACTGAAGAACCCGATGATGCCAGCAGTGCAACCCCCGCGCCTCCTCTGAACACTGTGCTGGGTGAGGTTTTGTCTTTACTGCCTGTGCACAAAGTCCTGCCTCAAGGATGCACAACCTGGAAGTGTCTGAGCACTTTCCTTGTAACTGAAGAGAGGGAGAAGGGAATGAGACACTAAGCAGAGCCAGTTCAGTGCAACTTATTTGCAGAGATGTTAGTTCATCATCTGCTTTGCAAACCTCATTAATTTTAGTCTTAATTGTGCTGTCTGCTTTCTGATGAGGACATTGATTGTGTGTGGGGACATCTTTCATATATCTAATCTGAAACAACATGGTTAGCAGCACTGCCCAGCTGGGCCTTTCTGGCATCAGGGCTGGGGGGCTCAATGGGAACCTCCCTGGAGAAGCACACCCTCCCTTAACACAAAACATGGAGATGGGCAAGCACAAGTGACAGCTCATCCATTCCTGTGCAACCATGGGAAACCCTACCCTTCCTTCAGATCCCTCTGGGCAGCATGGGGACTGGCTATAGGGCCTGCAATCCCAATTTTGCCCATCTTGGGGCCTGCCAGGCTGTCACACACCCCTAATGCAAGGCAGATAGTGATTGATCACTGATTTGCATGGTGTTCACTCACAACTGCTTTGTTTTCCCTAGTTTGTCTTGCTGTTTTGTGACACACTGACACAACCTCAGGGGATGTGCTGGGCAGCCCCCTTTGAGCTCCCTGTAAGGAAGGATGAGAGGCTTTTCCCAGCTGTGTGTAGACTTGTTTAAACTTGTCCTTTGTCCCAAGGACAGGCCTTATGGGCCCAGCTGAGGTTGGCTGACATTACAGATTAGCACATATGAAAACTGAGAGGACTTTTAAGCACTGTGGGTTATAGTGTGGCTCAGCTGTGGCTGCACTAAAGGTTCTGCTTGTTTTCTAAAGGATTGACAATAAGACTCTATTCCTATAGTCCCAGCAGGCTTCTTTACAGTCTTGCTTCCAACTTGTCCAGTCCCAGAGAACTGTGTGCTTGCACCAGATCCTCTGAAATAACTGCTTGTTCCTATTTTGCAGCAACAACTAACAGCTCTCAGTCAGGGCTTTTTGATGGGCAGACCCTGGTGCCCACAGAAGCAAGATCTGAAACCAAGCCAGGAATGAGCCCTGTGGGTACCACAGAGGAGAGCACTGTGGAGCCCAGAACATCCTCTGCTCCCATCTCCGTTGTACGGAGCACCTCCATTGCTACTGCCTCCACTACTGCGACAGTGACACCCCTCGTGACCAGCCCCACATCTGCCAGCACAGCTGCCATCCCCAGCAGCACACCTGCACTGGCACAGTCATTGAAGCCCAGGCATGAGAAGGCTTCTGTGTTGGATGTTGGTGATGATGACAACTCAGGTAAATGTCTGCTTTTGATGGGCTGCCCAGGGAGGTGGTGGGGTCACTGTCCCTGGAGGTGTTTAAGGAAAGACTGGACGTGGCACTCAGTGCCATGGTCTGGTTGGCAAGGTGGTGTTAGCTCATAGGTTGGACTGAGGAGGTCTTTTCCAGCCTAATAGTTTTTGTAATTGTTTTGTACCTGTTCTCACAAAACATAGCAAAGGGCTGGAGCTAACTCAAATTGCCTCTTGGTTGTACTGAGCAGAACCAGAAAGGACAAAGCTTTGCTGTTCTAGCACTTGAAGGCTCTCCTGTGGCCTCATTCCCTTGATCTCCTTGCAGAGCTACCCAATTTGGCTGGTAAAACGAGGGCTGATCCCTTGGTAATCACTGTGATCTCCGTCTTCACTGTCATGGTGGGCATCCTGGGCCTGGTGGGCTTCTTGCGATACCGCCAGCACAGCAGCCGCATGGAGTTCCGGCGCCTGCAGGACCTGCCCATGGTGAGTCCTGCCTTCAGCCCAGCCTGACATGGGCTGGCTTGCCACTGACTGCTTTGCAGTTCTCCCTCTATTACATTAGCAATGCTTTGGGTATTTGCAGCAGCACCTATGCTGATCACACACTCCTGTTCCTCCTTAGGTCCCTCTCCTTCCATCCAAGGTTTGACTCAAGACAGCAAGTCTCAAGGCTGGGTACTAAAGAAGCTCTCTGCCTTCCCCTCACTCTGCAGGGGAATGCTGAGAGGTTAGAGAGGAAGGAGAGCTCCATCCAGGCTTGTCCTGAAATGACACCTTCCTAACCTCTCCTCCTGTTTTCTGATATATTTTCTTTGTAACTATGACAAAGCAGATTTTATGCTCTGCTCCAGGGAGGTTGTCTGTTTGTCTGTCTGCCTGCTTGTGTTTGACCCTTTGGGAATATAAAAATATATGAGCCTGGACTAGCTCTGGGGAAGCTGCAAATAACTCCCCTGAACTTTCTGGGATAGAAGAGTGCTGCAGCTAGCAAGCAAGCTGGTGCTATTTCAACCTGAGTGGAGTTTTCAACAGCCAGAGTTTTCCACATCCCTGCAGCAGGCAGGCAGTTCCTGCACACACCTCTTCTCTCCAAATGCTGCAGCAGGAGGGAGACTGACAGTTCAAAGATCCAGGAACTGCACAGTGACAGCATTTAGGTGGATGGCTGGGCAGATGGCCACACTGGGGCTGAGAAGGCTGTGCTGCCTTCACAGCAGTCTCCCAGGCTGGGACCACGATGCCACGTGCAGACATCTCATTAAAGCACCCTCTTCTCTGCTTCTAGGATGACATGATGGAGGACACCCCTCTCTCCCTCTACAGCTACTAGGCAACCAGGCTGTTCACTGCCCAGAGGAAAAGGCCTTGAGGACTTGGTCCCAGACGATCTGCTGAGCAATGAGGGGCTGTGATTTGCACACAACTGAAAGATCCTTTTCAGATGGTTTTTGGTTTTAGACATTTTAAATAGTTCAGTGTTGAAGTTTTTATGCTGCGAATCAGAGCCCAAGTCTGACCCTTTTCTCCAGGCTCTCCTCAAAATAATGCCCTGAAGAGGTGTCTCCTCCTTTTAGTGTGGCAACCAATTGGCCAAGACAACCTTTGCCATGGTGTTCTGCACAGATCTCTTCTGTTCATCTTGGTGGCTGCTGCCTTCAAAGGAGGTGGGCAAGTGATCCAGACTAGGGCTCTTAACACTGGTGGTGTCAGCACAGTGCTAGCAAAGGAGACTGCTGTTTTCTGAGGAAGCCAAGGATGTGGAAGTCAGTTCTCTTGGGCTCCCTCTTGTTCTGTATTTTTAAGATTGTTTGTTTTAGGGGTTTTCTTGCACTTTTTTTGTTCCTGTTTCAGCTTTAGTCCCAGGATTGGCATTACCCATCCTTAAACCCCTACCAGGAGGATAAAAAACTACTTTGCTTCCTTCCTAGATGCATACCTTTTCTCTTTAACCAGGGAAAACAGTTTTGTGGCCACTGGAGAAGTGCCCCTGCTACTTGATGTTGCTTTAAAGTTGCTGGGAATATAATGTTAGCTTAACAGAGCTTGATAGGACTCAGTCTATTGCCAATTAGACACACTAATTTGGTCTCACCAAAATTAGGAAACCTTGCCTCCTACACTTGATGCTTTTGGCATATGTGTCCTTTCCAGGCTCAGTAAATGCTTTAGTCCATTTCCCTGCCTGGGCTAACATAAGCCTTTCCTCAGGTACCTCCCATTTTGCTTCTAGCATCTGGTTGCTAGAAGTTGTTGTACAAAACTGGTACTTTGCTCTCCCTCCTGTGCTATGCAAGGTCAAAGCTCCTGTAATTTCTGATGTTTGTTTTGAGCCATTTGGTGTCTTGTCATGAGGACAGATCCTGGATGCAGGTGCCTTTCTCCCCTTCCCTTTCTTGGTGTTATGCTGATTAGATTCTGCACTTTTGCCTCAAAATATCACTGCTGTAGACTGCATGCAAGGCTCTTGAGGCCTCTCAAGGAAACCCGTAGACCAGAGCCTCTGAGTGAAAATCAGATCTTTTGTTGCCCTTGCCTGAAAGACCAGAGTGTGTGTAACATGACAGTCTTCATGTAAATACACCTGCTCCTAACTCACATTTGACTGCAGGTAAATGGAAACACATGCCTTCTCTAGAGTGTTTGATTTTTGAGTAAGCCAGTTACTCCCTCAGGATACAGCAAGGGCTAGAGTTTATCTGCCACATTGCTCTTACAAGCCTCAGTTTCTCCTCTCCTTTCAGTAGCAACATCACTGAACCCCACAAAGGACAGATACCACACCTCACTTGCAAAAGAACCTTTTTTTCCCAGTGCTGTCATAGCAGGGAAAGGGGAATTTCCCCATTAGCTGAGATCAAGTTACCTGGAAAGCCCAGAGGTGAAGCAGAACCAGTCTGGGTCAAATAGAAGAACTGGATATGGCAGCAGTTCCTGCTCCCTGTGCTGCTGCTTCCAGAGTGGCTGACAAATGGCTGCAGTTGGGGTTCAGCTGTTGGCTTTGGCCTTCCATCTGTGTATTGATGCCCAGTAAAACAGGGAAGAGGGTTAGTTCTCTCCTATAATTGCATGAGAACTAAAGAGCAATTGTCACAGCTCCAAAGCTTTTGTATCAAGCATTGTCTGCACAGAGCGATCTCCCTAGCTACAGACTTGTTTCCCCTGCCGGAGGGCAGGGTGCTGCTGGTTTTCGGCACAAAGTTGGCAAGTTAGTGGTGGAAAATAGAACTCCATCCTGGCTGGAACTGGTGCAGGCTGGCATATCTGGGAAGTGTGTCTGCACACAATCAAAAGGGCAGGGGCTAGTTGTGCTGGTTTCCCATGCATCGCTGTCCAGGGGAAAGGGATGAGGAAGAAAACTCGCCCAACACCAAAGTGCAACTTTGTAAAATACGTTGATAGCGGATTTTTTTTTTCTGCAATAAAGTTACAAATGCCAAAAGTGTCTCAGTCCTCCTATTTTTATTGCAAACATCTCACTGAAAAGATTTTGTAGATCACAATGAATCCTGTGTAGATAAACAGCAGCAGTTAAGGGCACAAAGACTCACAGAGATGATAACAGAAAAATGCCAGACAGCTATGAGCCATAGCTCTGACAGTTCAGAAGGACACCACCCCCTGCCTGTGTTCCTTGTCAGGGTCATTCCTAGTCTGGGTCAACTGAGATTAATTTGTGTGCAGTTAAATCAGATGAAATTTGTCTTAGAGAATCACACTAGACCAAAAAATCTAATCTACACCTTTAGACTCCCTTCTTTTGCCTCTGATTGAAGATATTCTCATGTTATCAGCTGTAACCCCAAATCTTATTTACAGAAATTTCCTGAAAGCCAGCCTAATCCAAACCTAAGAAGCATCAGCTGTCATGCTTCTTCCTATAGTACAGCAGGCAAAGCAAATTGAAGGGCACATACTAGTTTTTGTTTAGCTTTATAGCTGTTTTGAAACCGTTTTGTTTTTTGCTCTTCCCTTCAGTGCTCAGACCTGCAGGATGGTAAGTGCTCAAAAGCCCAGCTTCTGCTGCAGACCTGGTAAAAGACTCTCCTGAGCTAAGAGTCTCTCTTAGCTGTTAAAATACTTTGGCAAAATCAGTCAGCTCATGCCATAGGTTGCTTGTATTAAAGATTTTTCTCTTGCAAAAGCAAAATGTGAGTGAAACTACTTGGTCATTTGGCGTATGCTGTTTTTTAAAGATTTCCCACAACAAATCTAGAAATGCAAATCCTTGGAAGATCTAGAGCAAGGGGAGAGCAAAGACTTCGAAGCATAGCAAAGTGTTTGCTGAGTAATCTGAAGACATGAGGGTGAACTCTAAACCCTGCAGAGATTTCAGTCCTGTCCCAACACACAACCATACAAAACAGAACAAACATGCCACAACTAAGCCAGTCTTCTCAGGTCTAAAGTCAGCATTATTCTGGTGGTTTATATTGGAGTGTGTACTCTGTTCTGCCTTTTTACCACCATACCCACTTGGAGCTGATTCATTCTCTGCAGAAAAAACTGCTCAGCTGCCTTGTTGGAGAGGTAGCTGAGAGCAGGGCTGTGTTAGCTGTAGAGGCAGCAGCAGGACAGGCTTGTGCAGGCAGCCATCCCTGGGACATGAAGCTTTGTGCCTTTGCCCAGCCAAGTTCTGACCTTCCAGCCAGATGATGCAACCTCTGAGATGGCCAGGTTTGGAGATGGACCATGGGCCACTTATTTGGGCTTCACCTTTCCTGTGCAGCAATGAGAACTGACAGAACCAGAAACCAATTGTTGCCAACTTCTGCATTTCTCCTTGAATATAGCTGTTGCCTATGATGGGGTTTCGTTTTAATGCCTCTTAGGCTAAGGCATGATTATATTACTAATTAGCAAGGGACCAAGAATCAGCCAAATCACTTGGGCTTAAAGTTAAATAGAAAGGAAAAAAAACAGGTAAAAGAAAACCAGAGTTTGAGACCCATCTGCTTCCTCTGCCCTTCCCTCCTCCTCTCTCCAGACTCATGTTTTGAAAGGAAGGGGATTTGAGAAGCTGAAAAGTGACAGTCCTGGAGCTGCTGTGTCATGAGCAGGGCTACCTGTGCTTCATGCCATTTCTTTGCCCACTCAGTTGTTCTTCATGTCTCAGTGCTTGTATTTTAGCTTTAGACATTTTATTTAACCATCATGTCACACTGCAAGTCGGTAAATAAGGCTACAGAAGGTTTTCAGAAACAGAGAAATGCCACAAAGAGCATTGGAGTGGACAGGGCAGTGTGTGGGTCTTGTAAGATCAGTCATCCCATGAGAATTTCCCATGGATAATAGTCTCCTGTGCTTGCTACCACTTAAAGCAGAATGAAAAGGGCATTCCGCTGATCCAGGGAGCAGGAGAAGTAGCAAACCAGGGGGGCAGAGCAGTAAATTTTCAGTAATGAAGGCTATGAAGTGATGCAGAACCTGGAAGATTTTACTAGCCGGTGTTCTTGTTATACCCAGGGGAAAACAGATATGCCTACTGTCATTTCCCCGACACCTGTGAAGGAAACAGGAGGCTGCATACCTCCTCATTATTCATACTTAATTTTCTATAACTGTATCAAATCAGTATAAATGTGGATTTGTCATGGGGAGAGTGGGACAGTTTTTCTAAGTATAGCTCCTGAGCCTCTGCCTGTGATGTTCATGTACTTCTACCTCTGTTTCACTGCATAGCAAAGTGAAAGAGGAATCTAATTTCCATCATTCCTGTCCATCCCCCACAAAGAAAACAGAAATCATGTACTTACTGTCCATAAACCAGTCAAATTTTCAGTCATACTGATAGATACTGAAGTGATAAGCAAAGCAGGAAGACCATGACTGCAAATATAAAAGTCTCCCAGCAGTTTCCCCAAAATAATTTGTGGTTTGGTTTGTTTTAATCTCTCAGAACTTTGTAACTTAACAACAGGCTTCAAACTTCCCCACCCAAACACATTTGAATGAAGACTCTTCCTCACTTTAATACTACAGGGGTCATACTTCCTCACAGATCTGAAAAAAATCAACCTTCATCCAGAGCACAACTTCAAAACAATGTCAGAAGATAAAGCACTTAGAAGCTCCCAGAAGGGGACCTTCTATTGTGTCTGGTGATAGAGAGCTTGTGAACTAGGTCCCCCACCATAGTTAATTCTGCAACATTGGTTAGATTTTATAAAAAATCATTAACTACTACATGCAGGAAGCATAGATAGGTTGATAATCTTGTGCATTTAAAATACAAAGGGATTGATTTATTCATCTGCTTTACAGCCTGCACAGTCTTCTTTGTGCTTGCTCCCAGTTCCTGTCCAGTAAGTGCACTTGGAAGACGTACCCAACACAGGTCTGCTTCACATGCCCCAGCAGTTTAACAATGGTTAGCCTCAGTTCCTCTGTAATATTTTTTCTTCAATGACCCATCAGCCAAATAACCCCCTGAACCACAAAACCAGCTTGATCTTGATCAGACTGACAGTGGTCACAGCTGCAAGAAAACAAGTACATGTTTGTTCCTACTGTTCAGCTCCCTCTCTGTTTACAGGTAGACCAGATTCCCCACCCACAGTTCAAATAAAGAGCTAAGTTACCAGAGGTATCCTCCCAGTCATAAAACAGGTCTCCCTGTGATGAACTGCCCAGAATTAATATATTCTTGCAGCAGAAGCCTTTTGCTAGCTCGCTTTGAACTACAATGCAACATCTGTTGACAATCTCCCGCAGGGTAACTTCTCCCCTGTTTTAATCCTCTCTCTTTCAGAAGTACACATCAGTTGCCACAGGATGACTCTCACAAGCATTAGAGTGTTTCCTTTCACTGGTCTTTCTTGGAACAAGTAGGAAGAGGGATGATCAGTCAAGCTCTGATCAGTATTTTCTTAAAAATTTGCTGTTATGTCCAGACTCCTGAAGCTTTTGATGCTGAATTACAGGTTCTGCTTGGAACAAGACAAGATTCATGGGTTCTTGAACATGACTTTCATCCAGATTTAGATACTCATTTGATTCTGACTGAGAAGAGTTTTACTAGGGACAACTGCAAAATTAGCAAAATGTTCCTTTGTGTTAGTCCTGGCTATGCCTTCTGATCACACAGGCAAATAAACACAGCTAACATGATTATTGCTTCAATTTCTCTTCTGATAATCTTAGGGCAGGACGAGAAATTTCACCCACTTTTTCAAAAGGATCTCAATGTTTTTAGGTGGAAAGCATCTGTGGACAAAACTACCTGTGGCTGTCTAGGAGAAAGTGAACCTGTTTTCAGAAAGGGCTTAGAGAAGCACTGGGAAAAGAGTTCCCTTTATTTTACAGAATCTAAGTTAGTGTCATTCATTCACCTCTTTCCTTCTTCAACAGACAGCAGTTATAAAATTAGGTTATCACAGAGGGAAATGGAATTAAGAAATTCAAACCACATAAGGAAATTTCACAGGGCCCTTTTCTGCCACTGTGGTACTCTATTCTCATAAAACAAACCAGCAACCTCCCCTTTATGAGCGTCATGGAATTTTCTGTTTAAATAACAAGATTTCTCCACCTGTTTTGTGCCACACAAGAGGAAGCAATTTACCAGCACTTGTCAAGTCAGCTGCTCCATGTTGGGTCTTGACAGGGTAAATCTATGGTCATTCTATATCTGTTCTGTTCTTGCTATGCACAGTCTCCCTAAAAGGAACAATCCAAGCTCAGCTCTACATCCCAGAGCTTTAGATAGCCAACAGTGTGAGTGCAATCCAACATAACTCAAAACTTACAGTATAACTGGGAGAAAAAAATAAACATTTGAAGGCATTAGTAGAGAAAACACCCTAAATTCTCTCAATTTGTTCTGGTCGAGCAAGTGGGAGCTCAGAGGATAAGATCATATATCATATCCCATGGGAGAGGGCTGAAGCAGAGGACTGCAGCTAGGAATTCCTTGGGGGAATCCCCACTGCATCCAAGCACCCCAGCATCTCTCCCTCTGCAAGCTGGCAGCTGCCAAAGCTGATTGACAAAACACAAATCAGGGCCTGCACCAGCATCTGAATCCTGCAGAGAAAGAGCAGAACACGCAGTGTGGTGTAGAAAGGGTAGAAGGGGCAGGGCTGAGCAAGGGGGCGTGAGATGGCAAACAACAGCTCAGGTCTCTGGCAGAGTGTGGGACTGGGCAGTCTGTGAATTATTTCTCAAAATTGCTGTTTCCCTTCCTGGAGTTGTGCCCCTTGGGTCAGTCCCACACCTCACAGCTTCCACTTGTGGAAAATCCAGGGAACAAACAAGTCAGGAAGAGTTTGCCCACCCAGGGAAACCAATATCCTTTCCACTTTTTAGTTGTTCCCGACAGTAAAGAGTGCATCTTTTAGTTAACATTAGAGGTCATGCAGCTCTAGCCCAGGCAGGTCATTGCTGAGATCATCACTCCAGCTATTTCTAGCCACTTCTCCAGCACTGCTTTCCTCCAGCTCAAAATACAGCCTGGAGATGTGTGTACAATCTACACCAAAAGACCAGAGAATTATCCTTCCCTGCCCTCTTACCCCATATGCCCGACCTGAGAACAACAGCAGTCTATGTCTATCCCCTCCAGCACTGTTGGTTCAGTGTGGTCTGCAATCATCTCAAACCCTATTAAAAACATCATTTATCTCCCCTGAAACACCAACAAGCATCCTCACAAGCTATGTCAGCTCAAATAAAAACAGATGCCCATGGTTCCAAGTGTCCTACACCAGCAATCTGCCAACACAGCTACTGGGTACCCCTGCCATAATAACCCCTGCAGGGTTTCTGATGCTACTAGGTGTGGGAACCCAAAATATTTGCTACAATAGTACAGCAACAGGTAACTAGCTGCTTATTATTAAATGTGAGGGTTTGCTTTTACATTTGATCAGTGAAGCTCTATGTAAGAGTCCCCACCTGGCATGTGCTTCAGTATAAATGTTAGAGAAAAGCTTAACCCTTTGATAGGACATGCAGGCTCTTCAGGCACTGCCCCAACAGCGACCTGACATGTTACAACTGCATCTACAAAGCAGTTAATTGTAGCAGGTTTGCTAGCAAAGTCTGAATCAGCAGGATTAGTACATTGGAGAAACGGTACACAGGGCAGTTTAATATGCCTTAAAACCTCCATTCACAAGAATCTCAAGCGTCTTACTGAAGTAGGGCATGAATTTTTTTCTTTTAAAGGAACATTAGCCCTTTGTTCCTGATTTCTTTTAATGCTAAGTGTTAATGCAAACACAAGGGGGTTTTATATCCTAAAAGCAAGGCATAAATCCAAAAGGTTGAAGAGGCTGTGATGCAAACCTTCTTGAAGTGAGCAATTTTCACCTTCTCACTGGCTGTGTGTCAGCACCAAAACAAAAATGGAGCCACATTAAAAAATGGTATCTTGGCACTGTCAGAGGAAGTGATAAGTATCATAATTGGCCCTCACATGCAGCTTTTTATTACCCTGACACTACAGGAGGAGGGAGGATGAAAGAGCAGACAGGCACACACATGTTACCTCTGTCCTGGTATAGCAATACTGCTCTCAGAACTAAGTTTTAAATCTGGCCTAAGTTCTAGGCCACTACTGCAAATTGTACTGTCTTCCTGCCTTTAGGTGCCCAATACTCGGCCCCACCAGTAAAACTGGGCCCAGCAAGAGCCTCCCATCTGTATGACCTCTGGGGTGCCCTGAACAGTAGAGCTTTGGCATCCACATCATAGCAGAAAATTCTTCCAGGTTCTTAAGATCCTGAGGGTGCAGGATCCAGCCACATTTACCTTCAGGCACCTCGATCTTCATGGCACTGGAAAGCTTGTCAGAGCTGAAATGTCTAGGGTGAGAACCTCAGCCAAAGATGGAGAAAACCACCCTGCCTCTCTCAGCAAGTTCTTTCTTCTCTCTAAAAGAAATGAAAAAAAGCAGCAGATTAGGCCAAAAGTTCAAGGATAGACTTAATGAGTCTACGTATCCTCTGTCTACCTTTTGTGACACTTGTTATATATGGAGAAACTGCTGTTACTCTGATTTAATAGTATTTTCTTATTCTTACATGGGCATAAGTAGTGGCACAAGGCAGCAGAAAACAGGTTCCATGACAGGCAGGAAAACATATTGGCAAAAATGTTCAGGCATTGGACTTCACCTGTCTGTGGCACCAACAGCTCCAGCTAGCTCCATATTATTCAGGTTTAAACCATGAAGAATCAGCCACCTCATTTCTGCTCCCAGCCATAGTGACAATGCCAAACCCTTCCCATATAGGGGTCAGTCTGTGTTGGAAAGGGACAACAGGACACCTGAGCTGACCAGAGGCTGCAAAACCATATCCCAGACTGTTAGTACATTGGAGTATAAGTGTGAAATCATCCCTATGAGCTCTTCTTTCTCTGCAGGTGCCATGGATTTTCCTGCTTTCCTTCCAGAAGAGATTTTTCACTTGATCTTTCAGATCAGAGACTGTAGATCTGACTAAAGGAGAACACTGACAGTCCCTTAGGCTTGGCAATGCCTGCTGGAACAGTTACTGGGGGTGAGGATGAGGTGGGCACCACTTTGATGGGGTTTCCAAGTCATGCTTCATGCAGCAGGAGGCAGCTCTGCTGAGCAATTCAGTTGTGTTTTCAGAGGTGAATGGCAGCAGAACCTCTGCCTCCCCACCTAGCCATGATCACATTGTTCTCTCAGTTGCGCCAGCACAATTTTTTCCTGTAGCAGCACTGTGAACCACACCACTTCAGGAGAAAAAAAAAAACACCACCAACAAAAAAGCCCAAACAATGACGCACTTGTTAGAACCAGCTCGGCTCCCTGATCGGATTTACAGCACACCAACAACTGCAGCAGCAGAAGTTTGGGAGGTAATGTGCTGTGAGGCCAGGGCAGGAAAATGCAGAGAGATTGGAACATTTTAAGCCGATGTTGACAGCACAGACAACATCTCATGAAATCAGAGCTTAACATGTGGGACAGTGACATAAAAAGGGAAGGCATTAGGCTTTTACAGAAAGGGAATCAATATTTAATTACAGGAGGACTGCAATGAAGTTCCATTATTGAAAATGTCTCACCAAGTTGATACAATATTTTTTTATCAAAAAAACCTAATAATGAATCTACATTAACCTCCAGACTCAGTGTTCACCAATACTTTCCCACTAATAAAAATAGACATTTATGTGCTCGTGGTCAAGAGCTGGAAAGATCAGAAAAACAGACAAGGAATTAAGATGTCCTTTAATTGCATTTCAGTTATCAAATTGCCCTGACTGTTCAAACAATTTGTGTGAATCTCTCTCACACATTAAGGTCCTACCTAATGCAGAGCAATTGTTCTTTACCAGGGTCAGAAAAAGGTTTCAAGAGCTGTGTATGGAAAGCAGAAGGAAAATCCCTTCTGTTACAATCAGTACAACATTGTGTCTTTGTCATTTACTGTTGAGGAGAACAATGAGAACTAATGATCCTTTTTGTAGAAATGCTTCATGATGACACCAAATCACACTGTATCCCACGTGATATCAGCATTAGCCTGAGGGGGATGAATGAGAGTGCTGACTTTTTCCTAATGATAGAAAAAAACCACAAGACCATACCTGGGACACAGACACCTCACAGACACATTGCTGCTTTCCCTCAGGGAAGTGAATCATATTCTCTGGATGCTGTTTTACTGTAGCACAAAGCTGTCAGGAGGGGGGGAATGCTGGAAAGAGTGACATGAATTCTCAGCCAGACCTGTGACAGTTTGGACATCTGGCAGCTGTCCGAGGGCAGCTGGGGTTGGACAGAGGGTGTAATGAAACAGAGCCAAAATGATCGAAGGATCTGCAACAAGGAAGCTGAGATGTCACTCATTTCTCTCCAGGGAACAGGTGAGAGCCCTTGGTAGGGGTGGGGGGAGAGCAAGGGCGAAGCTAGAGGAGGTTTGAGGCACAAACAAAGCCAGTTCCCACCAGCCAAGCTCGGGGAGAAAGGAATGTGAGAGATGGGGAAACTGGGAAGCAGTCTGAGCTCAAGCATTTCAAATGAGCACCTCTTAATAGCACCAATTATTTCAGTCATTGCAGTAAAATGCAAGGAAAGTATTGTCCAAATAGCAACAAGGAGACTGCCCTGACAGAGGGCCTGGGTGGGAGACAGCAACACTCCTGATTAAACAAGGCAGATGAGGTGGCTCAGGGAACAGCTCCAAGGACAGCTGTGAAGGGAACAGCAGGTACCCATTCTCCACACCCACGCGG
Source organism: Anthoscopus minutus (assembly GCA_013399455.1). Lineage (NCBI taxonomy): Eukaryota > Metazoa > Chordata > Aves > Passeriformes > Paridae > Anthoscopus > Anthoscopus minutus. Next base: position 153,048 of record VWYI01042643.1, on the reverse strand, counting down.
AATGAGCAGATGATGCCAACCCTCAGGATACAAACGTGTCAGTAGCAGAGGCTGCCATTTAGAATCACAGAATATCCTCTCTTGGAAGGGACCCACAAGGATCGTCGAGTCCAGCTCCTGGCTCTGCATAGGACAACCCCAAAAATCACCTGTCATTGTCCAAATGGACTCTGGCAGGCCCAGTGCTGTCACCCCTTCCTTGGGGGTCACCCCCTTGATGAGCTGCCTCAGAAGGACTGAACACTCTGCCTGCACCCAACCAGGAGAGGGCAGACATTTGTCATACCTGCCTCAAGCTTTGTCAGTTCTGGATTTAAATGGAAGACCCCACCTCACAAAGCTGGCAAATCGGTTACCTTTTGCATCAGTAAAGCTGGAGCCACACATGGAAATGAACTGTGCTCCACAGACAGGTACAAAGGACAGCTGGCAAAAGAAAATAGCAGGATGAGAGATCAGTCCCCAGCACCTCTGAGCTCGCCAATCCAGCGCCTGTGGAAGCAATTTCCACAGCAAGAGCTGTCCTGCAGAGCTCTGAGCAGCCGCCAGCCAGCAGCACCCTCCTGTGACACATTCCTGCAGCTCCCAGGCAGCTGCTCCGCTTGAAACCCGGGAGCTGCGCTTGCTCCTGCAGCCTAAGTGGCACACGTGGACCTGGGCATCCCCAAATTCCCTGAAGGGGCATCCCCTCCACCTGATCTGGCCTGACTTTGTACAAACTGTAAGATTGTGCTCTGTTAGACCAAGCTTTGCGGCTGCTCAGCAGATCTAGCACCTGAGAGAGGGGACATCCAGTTCCAAGCATTTTCCAGAGGCAACCTCCGATCCAGCACCATTAGCATCCAGCATGATGATCCAATATATTTGGATATCATTAAACCCTTCAGAAAAATCTCAGAACAACTCAGGAAAAGAAGGGAGCTGCACATACAACACGCATGCATAGGCAAAAACTTCTTATTTCCAGCATCAAAGATGCAAAGCCCTTTCTGCCTTGTATCCAATTCTTTCTGCTTACTTGTTGAGCAGGGAGATGGAGCAACCTTGTGCCAGGCTACACTCAGCCTGTTGTTCCTGCAACAGGACTTCAGAAACCTAGACAAGAAGTGATCTGTGTAAGAGGCTCCTGTAGCTATCAGTGCTTTGGTTCCACTGTCTTTACTTTCACTACCTTCTAGCTTATGGATCTGCTCCTAATGGGGCTCTTCCTCCTGTTTTAGTCAATTCATAGACTAAGATATTCAGTGATATGAGCAGATGGGCAGAAATAGATTTTGTACGAGGATTACTTACAATTTAGTCCAAGAAAGAACATAGTTAGTGGTCTGGTTCAACTTCACAAGCTGGAAATACAGGGACATCTGGAAAGAACAATCCGTAATTCTAAACATGACCAATAAGATCCATCTGCACTCCCAATATAGAAGGCATCGATACAATAAGGAGGAACTATTGGGGTGCTTGAAGATATAGGGAAACTCCACAACACAGTAAATTTGCATATCTGAGGTAGCTCTGTCCACAAGAACTTGCACATTTGATGTTCTGAACTTCATAAAACCTGAGACTACAGGCTGGAGAGCATTGTACAAGTACTATGAAGATTGTGATAAGCAGCTATAAAGATTAGAGTAAGGATATCCAAATCTGAGACTTGGTCTCCAGTATGGCAAGCGTATTGGTAGGGAATATGGAATCTGCAAAGAACGTGTAACTTTCAGAGGGGGAAGGAGAAAGAATTGCCAGCACAGAGGCCTCACTGTTTCAGTGAGCAGCACCCATCCACAGGGAAAGGTGAGGCTTTCCCACAGAGTGTGAGGACAGGAAAATACGCCGAGTCCTTGGCGGTGCGACAGGGACGGGCAGGGGGCCGGGAGCAGCGAGGAGACCCCGGCTGGACTGTGCTCGCTGAGCATGCTGGGACATGGAGTTCCCTCTGGGGGAGCCGGCGCAGAGGGGATGCCACCGCGCACTACGACTCCCGGGATGCTTTGCGTGCCGCGCGGTCTCCTAGGAGACGCTGGGATGCTCGCGGGGGCTCCGGCCGGGCCGGAACTACCGCTCCCGTGGTGCCCCGCGCGCCGCCGCCGCCATGGAGCGGCGCGTGGCGGAGCGGCTGCACAGCGCGCTGGGCCCGCTCGGCCTCGAGGCGCACGCCTTCAAGGTAATGACGTCACCGCGGCGTCATCGGAATGACGTCGCTGCAGCGGAGCTGCGGGAGCGCGGGGCGGGGAGCGGCTCCCGGGGCTGCACAGGGGACGGGGGCTGCCGGGGCGGACGGGGGGGCCGGGGCGGACGGGGGTGCCGGGGCGGACGGGGGTTGGTGCCTCGTGCTCCGTGCCCCGGGGACATCCCCGCGGAGCTCCCCCGGAGCCGCTGGCGCTGGCGCGGGTCCATGCTCAGCGCGAGGTCCGGCCGGGCCGCCCGGGGCAAGGTGACCGCAGCGGCAGCAGCTGCTCCGGCCCTTGGTGCGGGGCCCTGAACGGAGTGGTTGGGGAGTTACGTAATGACACACCTGACCCAGCAGCTTGCAAATTCCTCTAGGCGAGCTTAAATTTTAATCTAAGTGTGGGATCCACCTGTCTGTGCAAGTGATGACCACCTCATCCGCTCCGAAATGGCCTCTGACCTCTGTTCTGCCCGTGGACGGGGCCTCCCTCAGCCTCTGCCGCTGTCCCATGTGCAGCTGTAAATGCAGGGGCTCCTTCCTTGCTCGCCCAAGGGCAATCTGCAATAAATCAATCCGCAACAAATCAATCTGCAACATTGAATGCAAATCAATCTGCAATAAATGTGCCCTTCCCTTGGGGAGTGTTGTATCTGTCACCTGAAATATTTTTATTTCCTGCTATGATCTTGTTTGCATAAAAAGTACAAGGCAATGAGGTGGTGAGAGAAGTGCCTCCAGAATTTAGAAAACTTGATGCTGCTTGACTAAAACACATCAGTGGAATTCGGAGCAGAACCCAGATGAAAAGACTGTAGCTACCAGCAGGAAAACCTTTTTAGCCCTGTAGTTCTCTCCAGATTTCATTCTGACACAGCCAATCCTGATGCACTGATTGATGTTCCCAACCAGCAAAGCTTAGTTTCGCATCTCTAATTCCTTCTAATACCTCAATTCAGCACCTTAACAGTCACAAAACCGACTAAACTTGGAGGTTTATATAAGAATGTAAACTTTATAGTGAATCTAGATTTTGTTCTGTTTCCAGATGGGCAGTCTGGCTGCCAGTGCCAGCTGCAGAGTCATTGTCAGAGTAATTTCACTGATTATTTAGAATAACCAGTACATTTCATTTTCAAACTTGATGTTCCATTACTCACCACCTTTCTGACTGTTAGACCTGGCCTTTGTGGCACCCCGGGAAAGTGGAAGTTGTCATAACCTATGAAAAGGCTGATGTTGCTGTACAGGGCTCTAGGAGTGGGGTGCAGGGGCTTTGGGCAATTTCCTCCTGCACTTGGCAGTTGCAGGTGTGAGCCCTGTCCTCCTGGTCATGCTTCCCGCTGCCCTGGCTTGATCTTTCCTTTCTGGGCTGTGTTATAACATGTCCAGCCCTGGAATCAAATATCCAAATGTGGCTGGTACTGGTAACGTTTTTGGGGGGGGTCTTAGCACTGCCAAGACCTCCACATCCTTCATTCCACGAAAGTGTTTCTTGCAGAAGATGTAAAGCCTGCAACTTGTCACACAAAAGAGAAGCACCAGTTTATTTCTGGCCCAAGATAAGAGAAAAAAAAAAACCTGTAAAAGCTTTATCTGAACCAAACCATCTGATTTGCATTGGAAAGACTGATTGCTCATACTTCCCTCTAGGTTTCTGAGCAGAGCTGGATAAAGGGCAGCCTGGAGCTCAATGCTGTTTGTGATTCTTATCTCACAGCTCGCAGCACAGCTTCCCCAAACTGGGAATCCTGCTGTGCAAAACAACTTCCTTTGAAAGGAAGGCCCTGGGTAGGTTGTGCATCTGGGTTGCAAATGAAGGGGGCTACAGTTATTTCCACTTTTTTACATTCTTGCATGTCCACTAGAGTGGTGTCTGTGTTCTAATGGAAATCTGTGTTTCTTTGCTGAAGGTTGGGTGGTACAATGCTGTTCTCCAGCCAGCCTTTCACCTCCCCTACCCCGATGACACACTGGCCTTTGTGGTCCTCAGCACGCCTTCAATGTTTGACAAAGCCCTTAAGCCTTTTGTGAACAAAGAACAATTAAAAATAATCAGGGATCCTGTGGATCAGTGTGTTTCCCATCATTTATCACGCATGAAAGAGGTAAGAGGCTGAAATACCGACTCCATTCAGTGTTGTGGCACATAACCAGGTGGGTCGAGCAACAAAACCCTGCAGGTTCCTGCCCTGTTCTTTGGAAGGGTGAAGCATTGTTCATGAAGGTTCATGAATAATTTCATCAGCAGGCTTTGGCTGCTTTATTTGTATGCTCTGCCTCTGGATTACATCTTGCAGCTGTGAGGGAGCTCTGCAGGCACAGGCTGAATGCCCACAGCCTCAAACCTGCTGAGAGAATTCAGCAGCAGGATGTGGGAGTCTGCAGGCTTCACATGTGCCTGATTTTCTGCCATCCAGCTGTTCTGGAGTGGCAAAGCTTTTACCATGAGCCTGGGCTGATGTTTCCAAATTTTCACAGAAATTCCCTGACCAGAGGGTGGATATCATGTTTGATTATGAGATGCTGCCGAGCCGAAAGCCCAAGTTCCTGGCACAGACAGCTGCCCACGTTGCTGGAGCTGCATATTACTACCAAAGGAAGGATGTGAAGCTCGATCCTTGGGGGAAAAAGGTGAGGCAGAAACGTAGTCTGGAAAGAACCAGTGAACTGCAACTGCAACAGTGAACTAAGTTGTACAATGCTTGTTTGCTCACTAGTCACTACCGCATGCAGGTTCATAAAGTGTTTCAGGTGGGAATTGGAAGTTTGCAAGATTCTTCAAAGTAGTAGGGAGATGTGCATGGAGAGAAGTATATTGATCTGTTAAACCTACTTAGATTGAAGAGTAAATGGCAGTGTAAAGGAAAACCTGTTGCTTAGAATATTACAAACTGGAGGAAAAATGCTCTGTGGTTAATTTCTGTAACAGACTTTCAGAAAGGAACTTCTCCCCACATTCCAGGGAGGTGTGTGTGGGCACAGGAAAATGAGAGTGAAATGCAATGCTTCAAGCCACAAGTTAGGAAAGTTTTCCCTTCTGCTCTGTACAGCACTCCAAGAGAAGATTGGGAGAGTGAGAAGCATCTGATGCCTTGAACTCTAACCATGATTATACACAAAGTGAGGCAGCCTAGATATTTTTTTTTTGTCTTCCAGAAGATCTTTGGCGTTTGTATCCATCCCAAGTATGGTGGCTGGTTTGCTATCCGGGGTCTCCTGCTCTTCCCAGACATTCAGGTGCCGTTCCTGGAACAGCCCGCCCCTATTGACTGTGTGGGCACGGAGGAGAAAAGGATTGAGCTGCTGGAGCAGTTCAATTTCCACTGGCAGGACGGCCGCTACAGGGACATCATTGAAGTGAAGGAAAGGTACTCGGAGGAGCAAAAAGCTTATTTTGCCACTCCTCCAGCCGAGAGATTCCGGCTGCTGGGGCTCTCACAGGAAGCCCAGAGAATCACATTTCACTGAGAAACGAGGAGGGCAGAGGGCAGCAAAGGGTAACTTGTGAGCTCCGGCTTTTCCTGGTGCCGAGGAGGAGGAGGATGATACAGGGATGGCAAATCCATCAGACATCAGCTTCCCAGAGAGAGGGGCACTGCTCTGCGGTCTGGGGGGAGGTGGGAGCCGTCTGTTCTGTGCTGCTGCTGCTCTGGAGTGCCCTTTGGGGAGTCCAGTAAGGTGCCAGTTAGCCTTTGGTTGGGAGTAGTTTAGACATCCTGACAACTTTAAAATCCATGCTGCTCATTAGAGACATCACTTTTGTTCTCAAGAACATTCTTTCGGAATGTTCGGTTTTTATTCTTTGCAAGTGTAAAAAACAAAAAGAATTCAGTCATTGTACTACTTAGTTTGATTTTGTCTAAACTTGGGGCAGGTGCTTCTGTGGATGTAGCCAGCATTTTATTGTCCTGTGTCACGACTCTCCCTAGGGAACAGATGCCCAGCATTTCCAGTCTTGCCTAGGTCACATTTAAGCATTTATCCATTTATAGAACAGCTGACTGGAATGTTTGGAAAGATGCTGGTTTATGTCCATATGCGTAGAGGTTTTACTTGTGTTAAGATAACTGACAGAACTTGAAAAAGACAATTCCCCGTGGCCTTTTCTAAGCTAGACCACATTTGTCTTAAAAGTATTTTTCAGTGCCAGCACACAGCACACCCCCCACAGTTACTGCCACAGTTTCCTGCTGTGCTTTCTGCGTGGGGAAGATTGTAAACCTGCACACACTTAAAAGCCATGGCACAAAGCCTTGTTACATGCGCAGGCAAACAAGCACAGAAGGGAAGATGTTAATGACATTCACGTTACTTGTATCGCTAGATAAAACATGTTCAGACAGAAACATAACATTTTTACATGACTTTGTCGTGTTATATTTGTTCAGAGGCTACAATGCACCTGGAAATCAGGAATTAATTTATCTTTGAGCAGTTTGAGGCTCATATCTCATTAAAATAATAGAATACATTCAAATAATATTTTGTGAGAGTTGTTTTAGTAGACTGCAGTGCAATGCTGCAAATGGACATGCACTTTTTTCCTTTTGATGGTATCAACATGATGATGAAGAAATACTTTGCAGAACTGAGCCCTTTCTTTTTATGTTGGGATTCTTCAAACTTTTTGGAGGCTCCACTGTGAAGGTTGTGCTCACTTTTGTTCACTGCTTGATACAGTTGCACATAGTCTGTACACTAACTCCTTGTAATCCAAATTCAGGATAACAGGTTTGCTTCCCTGTAAGCAGAGTAGTGAGCGTGTGATCACCGTGTTTGTTCACTGCATTTGCTGTTACAAAAAAGTCTTTGCTGCTTTCCATGCTTTGTTCATCTCTGACTAAGGCTGACACCTGACTTAGAATGTGATAGAGGTATTGTGATGTTTAAGTTAAAGGATGACATTTGTTTAAAATCTGTTATTTTGTTACAGAATTACTTCTGGTTCAAATTTGTTTGATGTTTCAAAACTTTCCAGTTGAACTGTAATTTAACAGGGGCTTGAGCTAATGGTTCATATTAGTAACAGACAAAATACTGATTCTCTTAGAAGGATAAATATAGATGTGAATAAAATCTCTCTTTTTACATTACAATTTGAATATTTTGGGGTTTTTGGTATTGATTTCTTACAAATAATTAATATTTTGTCTTAATTTATTAAACAGATTACCATGGCCATTGCATTTCAATTTCTGTAATTTATTTCTCTTCAAATGGTATTTTGGTTAATAAAATATACAAAGTTGTAAGTAAACCAACGTGTTGAGTATTTTTATTTAAACAATGCAGGTCTTGACTTGTGGAGAACTCAAGATGCTCAAGCAAGAATCAATCGTGGTGTTTTTAATATTCTGAAAAGAGTGAGCTACCTAAGACACACAGTCCAGTATCTGAAAACTAAGGAAAAAATTGGTTATCTTAGCAAAAGCTGGTAAACTATTATCACAGGCCCACTGGAGGGTCTTATTTAAAAAATAAAACCTACAGCACACTATGAGTAAGTCCAGTAAAGGTTTATCTTTCCCAGGTCATTTCAGCAAGAGCATTAACAGCAAGCACCATGACAGTGCACTTTTCATTTCTTCCTCTTCTTAAAAATAACAGAAGTTCCAGATGTCCAGTGTGACCTAACCAGGGGCTTTCCCTCAGTAGCATTAAAGTAAGACTGTTAAGTTCTGGAATTTTTACTGGTTAAAACCTATTAGTGAACACTGAGTCACAGTTTTGTGTGTTCCTTGTGCTTCTGGGAATTCACTTGTGTCAGGAAGAACAGAGCACAAATATTTAACAATATCCATTCCTATTACAGTGGTTTTGGAGTGACTTGGATTGGGCATTACTTTCTTTCTCTTAGCCAGTTCACTGAGGTCCACAGCTGCAGTGAGTGGCTTTCTCTCCCCTTGCTGGTTGGAGTACAATGGCTTTTGTCATATAAAACTGAAGTTTGAGAACCTGTTTAACTTACCTCATCTCTTGGGACAAGACCAGACATGGCGAGGAATGGATCAGCCTTGGATCCTGAGGCACTGTGAAGGCATTCTTAGTTTCAGCCCTTGTAAATGTCAAACAAGTAATTGCAGATACTTGGATAGATTTACTAGCCCAAGTATCACATTTTACATTTTTAGATAAGTTTTTCTCTAAATCCTAACTTTTAAACATTTATTAAAGACTTTTCCTCAGTATAACCAGTCGGGTGAGTATTCAAGAGCTGAACAGGGAAAATAAAAGAAATTAAAAGCAACTTGAAGTTAAATTCCGTTTTAGCAACAAGGTATTCAGTATATTTCAAGCTAATATAGTTTATGGAGAATTAACAAATTTGTAATAGTTTCATGCATTTACCATTCCTACTATCCTTGTTTTCCCTATTTTTACTTCATTAACCTAAAAATAACTGAGATTTTTATAACAATTAAAGATTTGACAGACAATGCCAATTAAATACAAAGCACAGTCTAACTGGTGACCAGAAGCCATCAGGGTTGTTGCTCAGAAAAACACCTCAGCAAGCTTTGTTGGGGGTTTTTGGTATCAGTTTGAATCAGTTACATCTCAGTGGTGCAATGATAAGCACTAAAGTTTCTTTGTGTGTGTATGGAGAAGAGTGTGGCAAACTTTATTCCTGATACTGACTTATTCTTCCATTAAAAGAGTAGCTTGTAACAATGATGTTTAAACTATGGAAAAATAAAGATGTTTTGCTATGTAAATCAGTGCTGGTGTGTCAGGCAAAAATAGCCTTAGGAGAGCAGAAAACTCTCCAGGTTTGTTGTTTTGATGAGGGTTTTAAAGTCTGGTTTGGGCTGGGGTTTTTGCTATGTTTTTGGTTTGGGTTTTTTTTAGGGCTACATTGCCCTCCTCTGGATCAGAAGCATAATTTTACTCATTCAGTATAATATTCATGGTCTTTTATTCATTTGTGACCAAAATTATTGTTAGTGTAGCTACTGTTTGACATGGGTTATATTTCTGAAAATGCACACTGACTTGAATTGAAATTGAATCCAAAACTCCCCGGAGTTAAGACTGATGCATTTCAAAAACCAAGATAGTGGCAGCTACTGCTCAGTGCCAGTGTGGTTATCAGCACTCTTTGTTAAGCCTCATGCAGAAAGTGTATTCAAAAAGTGTATTTAATAAATTAGCTTTGAATATTGTCTTAAGCAGCAGCAGTTCAAAACTCTTCCTCTGACGGAAGCAAAGTTTTGCTGCTCACTGCAGCAGAGAAACAGCTGCACCTCTGCAACCTGAACTTTCACAGATTCATCTACCAAAACTGACAAATGTATTCATGAGAAGGTTTTTGCTGGTACATTGGCTTCCTGTGCTATCATATATCCTGTGACAGATCATCCATCACATTTCCTTCAGAAAACAGAACACAGCACTTCCCTCCTAGGTTTTCAAGGAGGAAACAGAGAGCACCAAGGAACACAAACAAGCTTTTCTTTTCCCTCTGTGACTGAAAAAGATGTTCACATTCCTTAGGAAATACAGTGGGAAACTTGAAATTAAAGATTTTGTAATAAAATGAGCAGTAAGATATGTTAGTGAAATGTTTAAAATCTCTCCAGTAATATACCAAACTCTGCAAAATGTGATTATGTATGCATACAAATATTTGAGATGGCTACTATCATTCATTATTATTCCATCTATAATTCTCATGTTACCTTTGTTGATGTTTGTTCATAACTCATTGAGAAAGCAATTTTACTTTTAATAACTGCAATGTTTCCTCCCAAACACCTTGGGAAGTTTCTGAAAAATCAAACACATTTACACTAAGTTGCTTGGAGTTTTGTTCCTCACGTAGAACAAACCATGGGACGGGAAAATTCCTTTAAGTGGATTACAGGAGTGGAGAGATTTTTCTGTTTCTTGAATTTATGCAGAATCATTGCTTTTTCTGAGAATGGATTAACCCTCTTATCCCTTTTAAAGGAATTAGTCTTAGGTTTTAATTTCATGTCATAACCTTTTCTCCAGTATTGTTCAGACTAGTCTTCCTGAATCATTCACTGTTGCTTCAATCTTCCAAAATGTAAAAAACTGCCTTATTGTTGTGAAAACTGTATTTGATTAAATGCATCAATTTTAGGCTGCAATATTTTATTAAGAGTAGACTGAAGACTTTCCTTTCTAGGCAAAGGATATTGGTTTCATTCATTGTGCAAATACTTCAAAAATCTGTTTTTGTGGAATATGGAACATAAACCTGCTGGATTTGGTGTCAGAGGACAGTGCAACCTCAATGACTTCACATACATTTAGTCACATATCTGTGCTCAAACTGTTTCTTGCACAGAAACATTCTAAATTCAGACGTGTCCCCATAATATGTACAGTGATTTAAGTTTCAGGTGAAAGAGCCAAATTCCACACTGAAGTCCAAACCTTTCATCACTAGGTGTGGTGAGAATTGCTTCCCACAGGCTCAGCACTTGTTCAGGAACACTGCAAACAACTCACAGCCTGTCCTTCTCAGCCACCCAGGGGTGTGCAGCACAGCAGAGTTGTCTGACTGTACATTAAAGGCAAACTCCAGGTTTTTCTTTCTGAGGATTAAAAACAGCTGCTATATTCATGAGCAAAAAACATTTCTCTGATTTCCTAGTTAAGGGTTCTTTTTGTACATGCCACTGAATTGTATTTTAAAAAATGCTAAGTAACAGCTCTAAGACTTTTCTGGATTAATTGTCCAAGTGTGCTGCATTCCACTACTCTGCACTTCCATCATTTCACCCTTTGCAAATTAGAACCAAAACACTTCTGGTTTAAGTCCTCTATCTGTCCAGCAATACACATCAGAACATACATTTGCAGACTGTAATGCAATATAATACTGAACACCAGACCCACTGAAAATTTAATACTATTAATATATTTTTCAGACTATTAATACAATAAACCTTGAGTATTTTAACATGATCTTTACATAACTGTTATTTTGATGTGTAATATTACTAAAAGCTGCTTTCATGGGGCTTTTGCAAACATACTTTCCTAACCAAAGGGCATCATTTTGCAATACCTGTGAGATATAAAATGCTTGCTTTTGTTCTTTGAACTGTATTGATTTGTTGGACAATCCAATAACATTTTCAACAAAGGCCTGATAAAAAGGCTGGAGTACTTGTTAAGAAAACAGTACTTTTAAACATTAGTAATTTTTTCTAATGTTTCTCAAAATTACTGAGAAACTCGCCTTGTTACAAAGTGATAATTCTTTAAACATTGAGGCAATTTTTTTCTTCTAAGCATATAAATATAAATATGCAGTTGTTAATTTTGAAGTAACTAATCAGGAAGTTGTACAAAATCTAATAAAGGCTAGTCTCTGTATGCTGGATATTGAACATCACATCCGATGTTTGCCAAGATAAAGACATAATCTATAAAACTTCTGTCTGATGCACAGCTTTGTATTATACATACCAAAAAAAAAAACCCTGTTGCTCCTACACAAATGCTATTACCTGAAAACTTAATTACAAATATCTGTCACAAACATGAGGGAATAATTTTTTTTTAACTGTAGATAATATAGAGAACACAATTTGTGGGTATTGGGTTGGTGTAGCTAAGTTTGGTAGTGGGGGCTGACAGGGGTGGCTGCTGTGAGAAGCTCCTCGATGCTTCCACTGTTTCCAAGGGAGCCCATGCCAGCCATCCCTGGGATAACAGAGCTAAGGAGGGAGGGGACAACTGTGCAACAATCTGCAGCTGGAGAGGGGAGTGGGAGAATGTGAGAGAAGCTGTGCAGACACCAAGGTCAGTGACAGAGGGGGAGGAGGTGCTCCAGGGCACAGATTCCCCTGCAGCCTCACTATTTCTCATTATCCTACTCTGAGTTGATTGGTAATAAATTAAGCAAATTTCCCAAGCCTGTTCTGCCTGAGACAGGAACTGGTGAGTGATCTCCCCCTGTCCTTACCTTGACCTATGAACCTGCCACTCTATTTTCCCTCCCCTGTCCAGCTGAGGAATGGTTACATAAATCCCCAGGAACCACAGCAATCAGCTACAAATTAAGAGCTATAGGATAGAGACACAGATATATTTCAGTTTCCCTTCACCTGACTATTTTAAAGAAATAAATGAATAAAGGTTGTATTCACAATAAGCACCCAAACTAGGAAAGTAATGTGCAGTCACTCATACATTAAAAAAAACATAGCAAATATCACATCTATCCTTTCTGATTTACATCTTCAGGGAAAATCCCACTAGGCAGCTACCTGTCCTGTCAAACTCAAGCACTGCTTGAATGAGGTTTTTACCCCACTGGGAAATATGGCCCCTGTTGATTGTGAAAGCAAAAGCAGTTCTTAACTGTAATGAAAATACAATCTGCATCTTGGTACATGATAAAAAACCCACTTCAATAAATGATTAAAATAGTAAAAAAACCTAAATAAATTATAGTTATTTGAATATCATAAAAGTTACACCAGTCTAAGATGGCATGATACAAGGAGTGAGGTATAAGCCCCAGAACACTTACTGGAGATTCCAAGTTACATCTGAATCAACACAGAGTTTAAAAAAAGAAATAACAGTCTTCTTCCTTTGAAGAAGTTTTGTTACCCTTTTTTGTGTGTTATGCTCTTGGAAATGTAAGTAATGTAAACAAAATTGTTTAATTGCATTGATTCTGAGTGTCAGTCGCTTGATGCACACATGTAATACAGCTCCTAATCCACAGGGATTTTGTTTTTTGGTTGTTTCCTGTTTCCACAGTATCATCCCTCACCTGTGACTGTGATGCTTAAGCAGGCAGGTTGTAGTTTCTCAGTGTGCTCAAAGTGGGCAGAACCCCCGGAAAATTATAGGACATGAAGGAAACTCCTCACACCAGAGGAGTGGGGCAAAGAAATGAACACAAGGGGTGTTTCTACAGGACACTCCTATGCCCAGATGTGCTGCAGGGCAGCTCTGACCTCTCCCTCTGACAGCAGCCACAGCAGCTGCCGGCCTGGAACCACCTTCAGACCCTCACCTACCTCCCAGGGTCTGGGATGGGCACATAAAGATCCCCTTTTTGGAGAGAGGTTCAGGTGCATAACATCAGAGAACCCCTTTATCTTCAATGTCCAGGGGTACATGACTGAGTAGCTACAAAACCACCCAGTACAATTACCTGAAAGGAGGCTGTAGTGAGGTGGCCTCAGTCTCTTCTCCCAACTAATGAGCAATGAGACAAGAGGAAACAGCCTCAATTTGCACCAGGGCAGGTTTGGATTAGATACTAGCAAAAAATTCTCTGAGAGAGAGGGTGGTTGGGCATTGAAACAAGCTGCTCAAGGAAAGTGGTGCAACTATCCAGGAAATATTAAAAAACCTATGTAGATGTGGCACTTGGGGACATAGTGCCTTCCAAGTAACTGCTGTAATTAATTTTACATTTCAAGGCTAATATAACAACTAAGGCAAGTTTTATATATTAGCTTAGCCCTAACTTTACTCCTTTTCACTTGCTAGAAAACAAAGTTTGGCAACTTCTTACTCAGCCATGCTCCTTTATATGCATTTATTCATTATTTTAATTTTACTTTGAACCATATATGAACCATTGGGCTCCTGTTACTTATCAGTGCCTTCCTAGGAAGTTGGCCTCATTTATCATCTTGAGACTCTGGATTTTTTTAAAAATTAAGCAGAACTGATCTTGCTAAACATTACTTTTAAGTATTGTCATGGAGGTTAGCTACTTCAGTAGATACTGAAGTATCTGGGACCAAGGTTTCTGCCACATACTTTTTGCAGCTGTACAAAAGTTTACTACTCAAGGCACACAACTTTCCCTTTTGAGAGACATAAGGAGCCCTGGGCCTCATCTTTGGTGTTGCTGACTTTGGTGTAAGCAGGACAGAACTTGTTTACGACTTGAGCTGAAGATGGTTACAAGGTCCAGTAGGAGTTTAATCTTTACAGGTACATGAAGATCTCAGGGCTCTAACTCCCTTACATTGTTAGGCAAAAGCTCATTACCCAAGTGTTCAGCTTTGAAGTTCAGCCCTATCATGAGCCACCCAAAAGTATGAAGCTACACAGCAGTCACAGCTTTGGTGTAACTTAAGGCCAGTCATGTGCTCTGAGTTTTACATAATCACTTGAAATACAAAGATTAAAAACAAGGCTGAGCACACCTGAGTACCAGATTTTATAATGCCACCCTTTGATCTAAATCATATGACCACAAGCTAATGGATAACTGGCATATTATTACCCTCATGACATACAGTGGGAAAGACTGTGGATGAATGTTGTATATCCAAGAAGTCTGCTTTCCAGAAAGCTCAGTATTCCATTCCCATAGAGACAGCATTCAAACTCAATTTTGGATTCCCAGGAATGACATGAACAGTCAGTTTTGACTGAAGTAGATGCCACAATGACATGATGCATGAAGAGATGCCCCACCTCTGTAAGTCACATGCTCCAAGCAATACCACAGTGCCCAGAGCTTAAGCCTGACAGCCTGATCCTCCATCTAGAAGCCAAGTAATGAAGAGTGTGAGAAGTACTTTGTTACTTCAACATGAAAATCAAGTCTTTTTCTCTCCATTCTAATGGAGCTGTAGTAAAAGGCCTTCAGGACTCAAGATGTCTACAGAAAGCTTCCAGAAGCGCAGTCTGCACTGCTCCCAGCTCTCCTGGTGACTACATACAAGAACAGTAGACAGTGTGCTCTTTTCACAAGTTTAATAGAGTTACAAAAGGATACCACTGCTCTATGTAACACATGGCTAACCACAGACACGGCATTGTCACTAAGGTCAACAGGGCTTGATGTACAGATACTGATCGTTAGGATTTGCTATGAAGGTACTGTCAACAGGACAAACTTTCCTTCAAGTAAAAAAGTTACTGGTTATAACTATAACATGATCCCTCAACTCAGATGCAATGATTTACTCAAAGTTCAGTAACTGATACTTGCTCTTTATGTAAGGCATACTAGTTTCCACTCAGGCTGAATGTTTATTTCTGCTTGGCGAAATACTCTTTGCTTTTCTGAACATCAGGCTTGATTGTGTCACTCCCAGGCTTCCAGCCAGCTGGGCACACTGAAATGATAAGAATGTTTAAGTCTTACCAGCTGCTCCTGCACAACATGTTTTACACAACATGAAGGCAAAGTAGAAACTCAGAACAGTTACAGATCTTCACAACATACAGGTAGTACATGCAGCATCACTCTATGCTCTGTTTTGCTTGTTTCTATTTGTTCATTGGGCAGTACCACCCAAGGAATCAAGTGTCTGCCCAGGCAACAGTGGGTCCTTTACACAAACACCTCTCCCAGCGCCACTTAAAAGCTTCTAGAATGTCTGACAACAAAGGTAACACCAACTCCAGCAGCCCAGGTCGGAAAGGCTGTAACACCACACTACACTTATCTCCTTGGATCCAGCCAAGTCTGTATTCCCCTTATCTTTAATCCACCCTGGCCCAGCTCTCCAGCTGAATGGGGCAGGGGAAAAAAGTGTTCAACTGCCACTGGTTCCCCTACATGGCTATCAAAAAGCCACCACGATGCAGAGGTTGCATGGTCTCAAACTTCCAGCAGCCCCTTAAGCAGCATCTTTTGAAGAGTCTTCCTTCTTTAGTGCCATGGAATCCTGGACACTTGCTCCACTTAGGACTGGCAATTTTAGGCACAGTATGCTCAGCTTCTGAGTGTTGCTACACATCTTACTCTGGGTCTGTCCTGATTTAGATGTGACTGCAGTCCTAAAGTTGGAAAGGAAAACCTTTTGCCAGGTTTTGACTACTCAAAGGCGCAGTAAACCACAAAAGGCTTCATTTGCATGACATGTGACTGCTCCATCATCAAATGTTTGGGATGTCTCCTCACATGACTTATATTTATATGCCACAGTCATGAGAGCAGCTTATTTTAATAAAACCTGCCACAGATTTACCCCTTCTGAACATCAAGTATGATTAGCAGCAACATATGTCATTAGTTAATGACAACTGAAGGCTACTAACACCTGCTCAGAAGTTTTGAGTTTTCCATAACTTGGTTCTAAATTTTAATCTGCAGTGGTTTTTTTTCCCTTTCACTCCTGCAGAAAAGCTACCAGCATCAAACACCTTATTTCTCCTGAACAATGGGGTCAGAGACTCTCATGCATTTTACCCTCACTATATATTGACAGAAAGATCAGCAGACTTCTGGGAATTTAAGCAGTTTGTCTAACAGGCTGTATAGAACACTACACTAGTACTGATGGTCTCAACCTACCAAATCTGAGAGCAGAATCTAAATAAAGCTTACTCTTGGCAGGGCAAGTTACTACATATTCTTAGTTTCTGCCTCAAGTAATTTCTGTGTCTAATTGAAAGAGACAACTTCTATGTGCTGGACAAGACATCCATCACCAAACTGATTTAAGTGAAATCTCAACATGAGCAAGTAGTCAATGGATAAATAACGGGATTAGGATAAAGCATTATGGTGTCCTTCAACAAGCAGATTTACAGAACCAGCTGCATTTCAACAGTCACAATTACCTGCTGTGCACAGGTTGATATATGTACTTAGCACCTTTCAGTAACCCTTGATTTAACCTGCCTAGTTAATACTGTTCTTCAGAGAAAACATTACTTTGAAAAGCACTCTTACCTTCTCCATGCTTATCTGTAAACTGGAAGGCCTGGACAAGTCTGAGGGTTTCATCAACAGAACGGCCAACAGGAAGATCATTGATTGTGATCTGCCTCAAGATCCCCTTCTCATCAATGATGAACAGACCCCTAAAAGCAAACAAAAACCAGTCCTGAAGTTAAGCACAGCTTTTCAAAGGCTGATTAGATTGACTGAGTTTCAAAAACTCAGGTTCACTATTTGATTATGGCACTGTTTGTGCCATTTACTCTGACCTCTTCCTAGAAACTAACAGTAGCAGATGAAAACCCAGCAGGAACTAAGAGGGACAGGAGGCAAGTCAGAGCACTGACACAGGAGCAAAATGCTTCCTATTTAATGAAAATATTAGTAGGGAAAAAAATGAGCGAAACACAAGGAAAAAACATTTAAGGAGAGAAATGCTCGCATTAAAAAAACCTCACTACACACAGTTCTCAAAAAGACAACAAGCAACAACTCTTCAATCCTCCAACATCAGGTTAAGAGTTAGCAGCAGTTCAACTCCCTTGGCAATTTTTATGAGCACACTAAAGACTTGGGGTTTAATTAATCTGCACTTCGATCACTAGACTAAATACCTGTAATCACTTTCAGGACTATGTAAGTCTTGCATTAACAATGTTTGCAGCTCACCTGCATGAGGCTCCTGCACTGGGCAGCAGGCAGGCAAAGGCAAGCAGAATTTAACTTAAAAGCACAGGAAGCCTAAGCACCACAAGAGAAGTAGGTAGCATCTCCCCTTGTAGGGGTGTCTGATAGCCTGCAGGAGTTCACACCTGGAACAGCCAATAGCTTTAGCTGGCTGCAGGTGTTTAAGTGAACACAAACTCTGTGCTCATCTGACATGTCCATGCATTGCCACATAACTTTATCAGCTAATTTACCTCTGGCACATTACCTGTATGCAATACCCTCATCCTCCTTCAGCACTCCATACTCTTTGGCAATGGCACGTTTTGTGTCAGAAACCAGGGGGATTTTCATAGTGCCCAAACCACCCTGTTTCTTAGGAGTGTTGATCCTAAAAGAAGAAAAGTTTACACATGAAAAATATGGGCAGTTCAGAGTGAGGGCTCAAGGTACAACAGAAGCTGATCCTTTATGCACTATCATACTCAATCTGCCATGTGGCTGCAAAAGAACTGATGCCCAGTAGGCTCAGAAGCACCTGGCACTACCAATACTTACCAAGTGCCTTTGAATACACTCAGAACTCAGCTCCTGTGTGAACTGAGGCCAGGCAGAACAGGCTGTTGGGTTAAAAGGCTGATTCTTACCAGGCAAGGTGACAGAAGTGAGAGTCAACAGAAGCTCCAATTACTTCACAGTTGATTTTCTTGAATTCATCAGCTCTGTCACTGTAGGCAATGATTTCAGTTGGACAGACAAAAGTGAAGTCCAGGGGGTAAAAGAAGAACACAACATATTTTCCTAGAAAAGCAGTACAAGCAGTTAATCTGTTAAGTTTTCTAAGAAAAAGCAAACAAACCCCACCAAAACACAGAAAAAAACCCCTGAACAACAACCTTAAAACCCTACCCAACTGAAGTCCCTAAACCCAGACTGCCAAATTTAACAGGAAATGCTTGTCTCCTGCGTCTACTCCCAGAGGCCTGCCCCAAGTACAGCCCTGGATATGCTACACCAGAAGACCCCATGGCTGACCCCTGACAGAGAAATGACACAGATCTGAAAGGCTACCAGCCAAGGAGACATTTTAACTGAGCAGTCCATACCTACTCATTGCCCTCATGCAGCCTGCAACATCATTAGAAATATATTTCTAAAGCTATCAACATGAGTACTTGATTACTTCAGGCTGTTCCTTTCTTTTTAGTGAAGTTTTTTTTTTGGCAGAGCAAAATTATGCTCCAGAGCCAGCACTCTAGAGAAAGGGACTTTGTTGCTTAGGTATAAATAATATCTAAAATAATAAAAATAAATAATTTACTTTCCAATGACAAAGACAAGACAGAAGATGTTGCTGTTCCACAGTCTGGAAATGTTATGACAGTCTCAGTATGAAACAGGGCAATGAGCCTAATGCAAGATAACAGCTTAGAGGAGTTTTGTGCTCACTGGTAACAGTTATCACAGCTGGGACATTCAGTCACGCTGCTGACAGCCTTCTAAGCATACTCCAGTCCCCCCTGCACAAGTTCTGATCATTAGTCCACTGCCAAGTGCTCACTAAAATTTCAAAGCCACACCAAGATGTATCTTCAGATACCCTCCAGTCCTTCCTAAGGCCAGACTATCTGTGTAATTAGAGAAGCACAAGAAATTACCTCTGTAGTCAGAGAGTTTGATGTCTTTGAACTGTCCATCTGGCATTACAGCCGTGGCAGTAAAGTCAGGAGCTGGTTTGCCAATGAAAGCCTTTCCTGAAGACATCTTTATTTAACCTAGACAGGATTTAACATAAAGACAGTTTAGATAGTAGTAGATTTGCACCTGGAAGTAAGGATTTATTCAAAGCATCTTATCAATCTAGATTAAACACCAAAGACAGTTTTATCAGCACTTGGTAGGCTTAAGTGTTAGTAGAGTTGTGTCACCTGGGTAGTTGAACCACTATAGAGACTGCCAGCACTTCAAAATGTATGGCTCATGGCTTCCTAAAGATACAGTAAGGGTTACCTAACCAGTAACAGCTCAGAGTCTGGGAAAAAGCTAGCCTAGAGCTTTAGTACTACTCAGAAAACCATCCCATTCCACATGGTGGAGGAGCAGAAAGTCTGTTTTTTAGAACTTTCAATAAGAACCTTGTTCAGTTTTACAAGGGAATTTAAGACCTCAAACTTGATCTGCCTGTTGATTCTGAAAGAAAGTAACTTCTGTTAATCCCCAGGGAACATTGCTCTGCATAACTACACTTTAAACTTTTGAACAATTCAACCCTTTTTTATTTGCAACCAGAAAGACTTGTGTTATACAAGGAAATCACATTTTATGTTAATTACAATTTCAGCAAGTTTAAATCAGTACAGCCAGCTTGTTTCCCCTTTAAGTCTATTGAAAAAGAATAAAACGGTATACAAGGACAAGAGAATGCTACTTCTGGCTGTCTACCCCAAAAGCTGTAATACACCCTGTGCAATGTATTTGCTCAGTCTGGGAACGCAGTAGAACACTCTAAACTTCCAGAACATAACCTTCCAAATAAGCAACTCTATAAACCTAGTTTCTGCAGATCAAAATATTCTCAAAAGTTATTTCACTTCATTCTACACACTGCAGAACTGGCTGCCTTGGAGACAGCTCAAAGGTTAGCATGAGTCTCATGTTGCTAAGGAAAGCCAAGAGCTAAGGATTGTTCCAAGCTGTGCCTGCAAGGCACCAAGTCCATTCTAAAAAAGGTTGAGAGCACCTAATTTCTTGGCGCCTTCCCTCTTGCCAGCCACTTTTTTCCTGGAGAATTAGTCCACAAGTCAAATATTTAGCTTTGAACTCACACCTAGCCTTTTTTGCAACGGTTTTGCTTTTGAAAGTTTCTCACACCCTGACAGTAACGATCCACCTCTGTTTTCATTTTGAGACGCCCACACATTCAGCATTTCTAACTGTGCAACAAAGCTCCTTATCCCCAAGTTCATCCAAGGGATTTTACTCTCTAATTGCAGCCGACTGGGAGAGAATGCAGTGGCCAGGACTAGAGACCATTTGAAGGATGCAGTGAAGCAGCCTGGCAGGAGGACATCAAGAATCCTGTATCCACAAATGAACTGTGGTTTGCAAAGTACAGTTCTGCAAGAGGGACAGGGGAACAGCCACTACACAGAATTTACTTGAGATGCCTCCAACTAGCAAGTTTTATCTTAAAAGAAAGAGCTGCTCAGCCTGGAGTGCATGACCCCACATTTTTACCACAAAATTACATTTTCTGTTATCCAAGCTCAAGGTCATCCTTTTGCTCAGTACTATGCCAGCCCTTCTATATTTGTTCCATCAGCAATCCTCTGGAGTATTTCTCTAGGTATTCAAGGTCAGACTGTTCTCTGATACTTCCCCTTTCTAAACTAAAAATTATTGCCCCTTTCTCTGGTAACATTAAAATCTTTCAATATTTTGCAGGAGATCTTGGTTGCCTCATACTGCAAGAGAGCCATGTGCTTTCCTCAGAGCACCCACTGTGACCCACTGCCAAACCCTTCTTCTTTTCCGTGCGGGATCAGCGCGTGTTCTGCTCAGATTTTTAGCCGCAGCATTTCCTAACCCGCAGAGGAGCAGACCACAGAATCATTACTTCCTTTCATTCTGGAGGAAAGTAGAATGAGCACCATAAATCGAACACACTCGAATCCGGCCAAAGTTTCTTTGTTGCTCATACCCGCAGAGAGCCTCAATTACCTTCAAACTACAATTATAATAAGCCAGGCCTGCTCTCTTGAACGAGCGATTTCATACCTTTAGGGTGCCTTGAACAAAAGCGAAAGGCCGTTTCAAAACACACCATCAACCTCCCACTCCGCCACCTTCAGACTGTCACAAAATTGCGGTCAGGCCACCGCAGTGCAGAACTGGCTGCCTTGGAGAACCGCGACACCGAACCGCGGGCATCGCGCACGGACCGCGGCACGCGTTAGCGCCCAAGGGGCTCCGAAGCGACCTCCGAGCCTTTCCCCCGCCCAGGCCGCCGCTACACAGCTCTGGGACAGGGGAACCCGCGCCCTGCATGCCCCCGAGCTGCATCCAGCGCACGGGTTTGGGGTTTCTTTAAGGCTTAGAAGCGAGCTGCCGCCTCGCTTGCCGGGGGAAGGGGCCGCTCGGCTGCCGGCAGGCGCTGTGCCCGCTCCCCCCGCGGGCCCTGCCCGCGGCTCCTCCCCGCGCAGCGCTGATAAAGGCCGGAGCGTTGGAAGGACTTATCTGCCCGCTCTCCCCGCCAAAAAAAACCAAAAAACCTCAAACCAAAACTAGGGAAAACTGAACACGGGGTGCAGGCGGCAGCCGCAGCACCGCGATCCTTGGCGAGCGGGATGCGGGGAGAAAGGGCTCGCCCTACGCGCCTCGCTCAAGGGCGCATCTGCGCAGAGGGGGAGGGGAAGCGAACAAAAAACCCACCCAAAATAGTAACAAAAAAAACCGCATAAAAATGAAATTAAAAAATCAATAATAATAAAAGAAGAAGCACTGTGCAAAGCTCCCAGAGAACCCCGCGGACCCGCACACTCACTCGGAGCGCCGACCCGGTCCCGCACACACAGCACCAGCCGCAAAAACGCAGCGCGCTCTGCGCCAGCCCCGCCGCGCCGCCCCCTTTATAGCAGCGCGGATCTCGCGAGCGGACGCGGCGGGGAGGGCAGGGCAGGGCAGGGCGGCAGCGCCTGCAAGGGCAGCATGACTTGGCAGATCCGGGGCCGTCGGGGAGCGAGGGAACGCAGATCATTCCCTGGAGAGAGTCCCGGCAGGTGCCGTGGGAATATGCAATGCCGCGGTTGTAAACGATTGATGGGCTTGGTGCAAGAAATGATTGCATTTTTAGTGCCTTAATTGGCCGAACTATGATTATTTGAAGTCCTCAGAGGGCACGCAGGACTTTTAGGGAGAGTAAGGGATGATTGGCATGTCATTCATGAGAACTAAGTGTGATTGACATAAGTAAAACGAAACAGCTGACGAACAGGGCAATGTGTTCGCAGTGTTACAGAGGTGCAGTGTCAAGTCTCCATCCTCTCGCTGTGCACTACCCACTGCCCCTCTCCCTGATACTCGTTCCCAAGGCTTTCATTGATTCTTCTCCATCAATGGGAACAACGATCCAAGTCATGCAAGTCGGCAAAAGAAAGATGAAAATGAAGTTTAAAGTGTAATCGTTGAGCTGCAGTGGTAGGATGGAAAGCCTGGGAAGATACGGTTACTTCAGGGAGTTTTGCATCATTCATTAGTGAAGCTGCTCTGAGGGACGTTTAACCGCAGTGATTCCTCATAAGCACTCTCTTTGAATCCAATAGTGAACAATCAGTGTGGTACTTTTTAAGGGCCAAATTCTGAATTTAAATGTGTGAAAGCTTTATTAAATAATGAATACTACAAGTCATTAAGCCATATCAAGGAATGCTTGCTTCTGTGGAAAGTAAAAAATGTGTTCACCAAGTGACTTTTACTCATCTGTTTTGCAGTGTACAGTTGTATTTCTTATACCTGTTAAAACTTGATTATCAATTGTAATGAGAAGAAAACCCCAAAGGATTAACAAACTTTAAACGTTTATAATCAAGATCACTGTGTAGTATTGCTGGGTGACCATACCCCCGTGGTGGTTCACCCAGAGATGACTCATTTTGGGACCAGATGAAATTAATCCTTGAATAATGAAATCAAATAACATGCATATAGGTACTCAGGAAAAAAACCCTGCACTCACTTTCATGCAACTAAGTTATCTACTTCTATTTCTATTGCTGTAGCATGCTTAATCTTTTACAGGAACAAATTTGCTACTTTTTTAACATCAGCATTGTCATGAGAATTGAGGTCTATATATGGAGACATGTATGTACCTCCCCATCACCTCAGGCCAATGAACCTGTGGACAGATTAACCCCTGAAAAGTCAGGCAGTCCTAATCAAAACCTCCAGAATAACGAATCCCACTGCAATTCTGGCATGTTTACCAATAGACAAAGCAATAAAGGTTTTCTCATGGTTTCTGACTCCTTTAATGCTTGTTGTGCTAATTTCTCATGCTTTCAGATGCACAGTATACCCAGTATAGTCTGCAGGTTGTTCCAGGTTTGTGCCATAAGCATTGCCTTTCCATTCATATGTCTGTGGCCTCATTACTTTTGATTAATTTCTGAACTTGTATTTCCAGATATGAGGTTTTGTAATAATACATTGTCAGGGCCACTCCCTGTTCAGTGAGCACATGGGTTCCTGTAGCCTTTCTCAATCTTTAGATGTAAAATGCTACTTAGATTAAAACAATTATGTTTTCTATGGAAAGAAAGGGCATGTCTACCCCCACAGGTGGTGGAAGGATAGAGTTCTCTCCCCACCTCAGTTCTCCACACAGCACTGTGTCATGTTCTGCTAAAATAGCTGCCAGACAGGATCAGCTTGTACCTGATTAGCATGGAGCATCAGAGCCCAGCACAGGCCTCTCTGCACCCATCCACACAGACAGGAACACCATCAGTACCTCATCTATCAGCAAAGAGGAGCTGGCAGGCCCTGCAGTGCCAGAGCACTGAAACTATCCAAACTGGGAGTCAAGCTAGCTTTCACATCCATCACTTTGATCACAGTATCTCCCATGTTTCTTGGTTGGGAATGGGCCCCTGATGTGAAAAACAAACACCCTGCTGTGTGTAAAAAGGCAAAGAAACTGGACCCGTTTCAGAACATTACCACACACTTGGGTTTCCATGCATTTGAGAATGGTTTTGTGTAAGAATATCAGACATTTCCAGAGTAAGATATAGTTAGTTGGAATAGTAATGGATTTGGCACCACTGGCATGCCCCTGGAGCACACAGCAGAGGTAGTCCCTGCATGCCCTCAAAAGCCAGCATGTTGGGACACCCCACACATTCCCTGTGGAGTTCATCACTGCATGTGCCAAAAGCCCACTGAGTCCTGAATACAGCAAACCTCCTACTAACACATGGTACCACCAGAGGCACAGTCAGAGCCAAGTCCTGGCCTTGTGGGGACAATTTAATTTAATGTGTGCAGAAAGTCAGCTGACAAGTCAACAACTGAGAAGTTCCATGGGGCATTTATGCACAAGCAGCTGGTGCACAATCATTTTAATGAAAACAACTGCATGTCATTAAATATACAATGCACATATTAGCTTTCCTTGTTTGAATCAGGTGAAGACTGTATTTCTAGGTCAAAATTTCTTACATTACCTCTTCTCTGCATATATATATAATTAAAAACTAGCAGGCTATTAATGTATGTTTGGATAACCACTGCCTTTTGATGGCAAGAGGTTTTAGTCTTCCTTACCTTTTCTCTTTTATTCCCTATTACATTACCAGAGGCTGAGGTTTGTTGAAGTTTTCATATGTGAGATTTATATAATTCAAGCATCTTCTTTTGCTTTAAGATTGTGAATTTTCAGATGGATTTGTGATTGACAGGGTCTTAATAAAAATAAACTCCGAAGTGATTACTCCCCCTTTATTCTTTCATTTCCCACTTCCTGTTACTTATAATTGTTGTCTTGTCCTTGCATTTATCTTCCACTTTCATTTATTTTGTCAAAACAGGCTGTGCAACAAAAAAATCTGGTCACATGCATGCCCAAGAGATTAATTGATCTTCGTACCTTTAAGCATCCTGAGCAGTTCAAGTCAGAACAGCAAAGACAGAATCTGCAGCAGATTTATCTTTCTGGAAATAAGTAACAGGCTCTTCAAAGCCCCACTAGAGGTATCTATTGCCTTAATTCCGATCTAATCTTACTAAGTTCTGAATGTTTATAAATTGCTTGTAAAGATGGAAGCCTGGAGTAAAAGTCAAGTTTTCAGCTGTGTTTAAGATTGGGTGCACAGTTGATTCTCGATCACAGGCCAAAGTCTGCTCCAGCGGAAGGCTTTAACTTACCAGAAGCAGGGCTGTCCCTGCCCAGCAGTGAAGGCACTCAGCTGAATGAGCCTGCTTTAATCTCACTGCGGCCCCGAGCAAACAAGGAAATTAATTCCTGGCCATCTGCAAGGAGAGGAGCCTCAGCCTTCTCGCCAAGTGCCACTTTATGCACCTTAGAGCGCAAAAGCTGAAGCAAAACGAGTGCAATTTGCCTTTCACTTTCCCTGGATTCCTGTTATTTAGGGCTGCAAATAAAACTGGGTATACTCAGTCTTCCTACAAGTAGAAACGGCTGCAAGAGGCCACGACAAACAGCAGTGGGGAAGATGCAAACGCTTCTTGTCGAATTTATGGGCCGGGGTCCTCTTTTGTCGCTTTCCCCCGTGTACTGCAGCCACATTTATCACTTCACCGCTCGGCGGGAGCGGCGAGGCTGGGCTGCCTGAGCTTCCCGACGGGACCCGGGCCGGGAGGGCACCAAAGATCAGCGGGGCCAACCCGATGAGGGAGCCCGATGAGTAACAGCGGGTCGGTGCCGGGGCCCGCAGTTACGGGGAGCGGTCGGTGCCGGGGAGCCCCGCCGGGGCTGGGCCGGGCTCCGAGCGCCGCCGGGGGCAGAGCCGTGAGGGCAAACAGCGTCCGCTCTTGGACTTTTACATTTGAACCCGCCGGGGCAGCCGCGCTGCGCTCCCGGCGGAAGCGGAAGGGCCGGGCAGCAGCGGCGGGAGCAGCCTCGGTAACGGGAGCAGCAGCGGTCGGTGCCGGCGGTGAGTGCGGCAGCTCTGCGGGGCTGCGGGCCCGCCCTGTCGCGCCTCCATGGGCCCCGCGGGCCCGCCCTGCGCCGCCACCATAAGGGGCAGGTGGGCGCGCTGGGCGCCTCCGGGGAAGCCAAAATGTAGAGGGGTTACTGCCCCTGATCTGTGCGGCAGAAGCTGTTCAGTTACAGCGGCTGAAGTATGGCCACTATGTGCCTGTTGGCACATCTATACATATTAATGGCATGCATTGCTATGGCTGTTTTACTGCTGGAAGACTCCTTGCTTCGGGTTAAAAATGAGTCGTGGTTGTGGGCTGATGAACCGGGGTAGTTTGCATTACTCTGGTTATTAATGCATCCTCCCAGCCTTACACTGTCCTTGAATTACTCTGAGTTTTAATTCCTTTTTGTGGATGTGGCAGTAGGTTGGTGATGTTAGGCCATAACCATATCTTACTTGTCCAGAATTAGCTTGCTTTTATGTTTGTTTTTATCTCTGCACTTCTAAGAAGAGGCTTCCAGCTTTTTAATGAACCGAATAATTATGGCTAACAACATAAATGTGATTCTCCTAAATCCCCTATTTTAGGGAAGAATCTGAGTGGAAAGTGTTAATTAACATATTTTTTTCCAGTGTCTGCCATTCTGATGTGTTCTATTCTTCCAGAGGCTATAGTTCAAATCTCTCTGCAGTATTAATAAGCAATGTTGCATGAAGTAAGATGGTTGTTAAAAATGTGCTGATGCTAGTTATTAATTAAACATGTACCTTGTCTTCTGGGCTGAACTCTTACCTTTAAGATGATTGCTTAACATGGTTGTGTAAAGCATGCAGTTGGTATCTTATTTGTATTATAGGCCAAAGTGAATCAAAAAGCCTTAAGTTTTTAGTTGTGTTGCATGATGCAAGAAGATGTCCTTATTTAGGCAACTAAATTCAGGTAAACAGCACCCCACTCACATGTAGCTGGTTGCAAAATGGCTGTGCAAGCTCAGAGTAGAAGAGAATACTGTTGGCATTGTCATCCTGCCTTCTTTGACCTCCTACCCCAATAAAACAGATGTACATCTGCAGTTTGGTTCACCAGTGATTGTCTTCAGCACAAATAGCTGGACTTAGCTCAGTGTGATGATTGCACCAGGAGGTGCTGGCCCATTACAATCCTGATAAGGAAGGCACTCAGACTCTAAGGTATCACCTCAAATGCTGTGGTTTTTCAGAGCTAACCCTTTAAAGAAAGAGGAGAATGTTGATAATTGTGCATCCCTTCAGGTGCTGGGAGCCCCAGCTTGTGCAGCATTGAGCAGTTCTCACACAGCACAGTGTGCAGACCCTGTCCATAGCAGGGGTTATCCTGCTTTGGTCATTTGAGCTGTTGGAGATTCTTTTACAGCAAAACACCTCTATTCATCACTTCTACTGTCAAACAGAAAGGATGCTTGCAGGAGAACTTCCTGCTTTTTTAGATAAAGGCCAGGACACATAGGCGGCATAATTGTAGGTACAAAGTGTGAGCTGCCTGCAGACTTATGTTACAGGTCACTGTTTGAGCATCCCACAGCACAAGACGAGCCTGACCTACTCAGGTTAACTGTTATTGTCCTCAGCTCCTTTGTGTACAATGTCCTGCAGGTCAGGCTCACTCCAACTGTTCTTGTATGCCTCTTTAAAAAACAAGCGTGCTGTTTGGCATCTGCTGTTAAATCTGCAGAAGTGTGGCTTGAGAAGCTAAGCAAGAGATTGATAGCATAGACTCAGTGTGAACACATCCATCAGCTGGGACCTAATTATGTAAGGAAAATTGCAACACTGAGAAGGCAGAGCTATTTTGGGATAGTATGCTATGTGGATGCTGAACTCTGACCATTCCTCCTACACAGTCAGGTATTCAACTAACATTGCATTTTTCCACTCTTGGTTGTTTTTGTTGGGTTTTTTTAAACAAATAACATCAATTATTTTGGATGCATCAGGTCTTGGGAACTAACTGAAACCAGCTGGCCAGCTTTGGAGCTCATCCTGAATGCAGTTTCTTTTTAACTGTTTGAGCAGAAACAAAGATTTTAAGGATGTTGAGATGTGCTGTAAGTCCTTCCTTTGTTGATGAAAAACCTTTGCCATTGTGAGCAGAAAAGGTAAATTTTTGCAACTTAAAAGAATTGCTGCAAAACTGTTTGTTCTTTTTATTCTCTAGGCAAAAATGCCTGCAACATGCGACTTTGTTACACTCCACACTGGGCAGAAGATGCCTCTCGTGGGACTGGGAACTTGGAAAAGTGACCGTGGACAAGTAAGCAGGGAACAGAATATTGTGCTGTCAACTAGTATGTGTTTTGAAGGTCCCAGATCTCAATCCTTTTCTTGAGCTGTTCTAGTCTTGAGTCCACTGAAGTTGAATGTATGAATGTGTGTGTTTGCATGTCTAAGGCCTTAAGGCACAAAGACAGCAGATCCTTCCAGAAAGGAAGATCCCTTCAGATTTGTTAACATTGGTCTCCAGCAGTAGTGCTTTGGGATATAAACCCAGAAAAAGACCAATGAATAGTGTTTAATATGGTGCTAGACTCTTCCATTGGCAAGTTCTCAGCTGCCAGTCTGACCAGACCCCTCTGGCTTAGGCTGATGACTCAGCAGAAAGCATTGTTTTCAGAGGCAGAAACTCAAGTTGTTCTTGTAATAAGTCCCGTTCCAGCAGCCAGCCAGTGGTTAGCGGGAAAACAAAGAACTTGCTTGGGTCAGCCTGCTTTTAGAATAAGACGACTCACGTATCATTAGACATTCACTTGGCTTCTGAATGCAGTGAACTGGCAAACACCACACTTGGAAACAATTCTGTCTGGTACTACAAACAGTCTGTGGGAAGGTTTGTGTGCTCCCTGGTGTGCCTGCTATTGTAATGCTTCTCCCTTTGTCTTGTCTATTCGTATTTCTTTCATTTAGTTAACAGATACATTTTTTGAGGAGGAAATTGTATGTACTTCCTCTGAAAGGTAGTGTCTGCTGTTTGGTGGAATTCCTAGCTGATATTCAAAGAATTGTGGAATCACAGAATAGTTTGGGCTGGAAAAGATCTTGAACACAAATCTAGTTCCAATTCCCTGCTGTGGGCAGGGATACCTTTAACTGGACCAGATTGCTCAGAGGTCATTCCACCCTGGCCTTGAACATTTCCTGGGATGGGGCATCCACAGCTTCTCTGGATTATGCACACCACTGCATGTCTGTGCAGTAAAGGGATGTTTCACTGCTACTCTTATGTGAGCTTTATGATGTTTTTTGGAGTATGTTGGATGACATTGTGCTTATGACTTAGAGGGAAAGCTAAAACTCTTCTCAAGGCATGCTATTCTCTCATGCCAGCTAGAGGTAAAGGTGGGAAACAAGCTATGAAAATTAAATCTATTCAGAGCCATTTTACTGTGGGTTTTCCTGTCCAAACAACTGTCAGGACAGTGGATCTGTTTGGAATAGAAGTTTTACTAATGTGGAAGCTGAGTTGGTGTGATAGCTCAGTCAACCTCTTAAATGAGGAAAAGGGTGAATGTGCAACTTTGCCACTTAAAACATCAGATGACAGCTGAATTAAGTTTGTTAACATGCACAAACTTAATGGATGAATTTCTGTGCACTCAAAACAGTTAAATGTGCTTTGTCTAAAGCAAGTGTCTGAAACTAAACAAACAAAATATGAATGTGTTGTTTATTCTGTTAACTAATTGTTCTGAGAAACATGTGGCTTTAGAAAGGAACCGGGACAGATCCTGTTTGTGCATAATTTAAACCTAATTCAATAGGATTTTGCCATAATCAGCAGTGCTGCTGGCAGCTGAAACCCACACAGGATCCAGCCATTTTCTATGGCTTTCCTTGGAAGTCATTGGGAGTCACTTATTTGGAATATCTGCTGTCTTTAAAGACTTCCTTGGCAAATGTATTGAAGGCAAAATATCAGAAATGTAGCGTAAAGGGCAGGAGTTACAGGTTGCTGCTATTCTTATGGAATGAATTCATTTCTACTTATCACTTTTGAAAATTCCAGGACATGGCAGCAATTTGGCAGTGTCCGGATGATTTAGCCTTAAAAGGACTTGATGTAGTTCAGGGATAATAATTGTTATTGTGAATTAAAAACTAGAGGCCAAAAGCCCAGAGAAGCAGAAGAATTAGTATTGATTAAATTTGGTTTAGCTGTTTCCCAAGTAGGGGCTATTTATCAAAAGCTCTTTTGTTCAAGGGCTGCATTAGAGGCAAGTGTAGAAATTGATGGCTTTTAAATTATTTTGGGCAAATATTTTGCAGATTGCAATTTTTTCCCTTGCCAAACTTGAGTAGTTTCTTTATTACTGCTGTTGCTGTTCCTGATTGTAAACAAGCCTTGACCTTGTAGACAGATCTTAGCAGTCCAGTACAAAAGTGTCATTGCAGCCTTAGTTTCCTAGATACTAATAGGGGAAAAATAATTGAATCCAATTCCATGTTGAAAGACTATAGGATTTTATGGGATTGACACTGTACAAAGTAATAGGCTATTTTGTGGTTTACATGATCAAATGCTAGAAGAGAAATTTGGTTTGCATGTTTCCATAGGAATATGATGGAGGGCTGTTGAATGGAAGGGAGCACAGTACAGAAGTTTATGAACTGGCAGCATGAATGAGTTCAAAGAGAAATCCATTCAGACAGGAGCATCAAGAATATCAGTACCATGGGTTTTTGATATTGCAGCTGGATTATCTATAATCCTTTAATGCTCTGTTCTCTTCTCTCAAGTGAGCCATGCTTTCAACCTGGAGGATTGATCCCCACCTGATGAGCAGCCTAACTTGGAGGGAGAGGCTGGTTCTGTGGGACAGGGAGACAGCCTTGGAAAAGCTGAAGAGAAGTGCACCTCAGAAAACCAGTCAGACAGAGTGTCTTGTGACAGGATTGCAGCTTCGGGGGAGAATAGTTCTTGAAGTTTGTTAGACAATATAGAGAATCCTGGTTAGGGGCACAAAAAAAATTACTGCTGTTAAGGAAGGAACTTGAAATCAACATTTGAAGGATAAGAGGCAAACACCTTTATTTTAGGGAACACCTTTTAAATTGACATTACTTATCTGGTGGTGTGAGTTATTTTTCAGCAAATTTTAGTGTAATATTTAGAAACTGTGATATAGCAACACTTGGGTTCTGGTCATAGTGCATCTGAACATCACGTGCACTGATTTTTTTCCTGCGCTGCTTTTTTCCTACTTCCTTTTAGCAAAAGGACTGCTAAAATGTGTCAGCTTTGCAGGAAGCAGGGGAGGCTGGTCAGAGCCTTTTCTTTCCCAGTAGTATTGAACTGTTAAAAGTGGAAATCTCTTCATAACAGCTTGGGGCTGTGCACGAGGGGTTCCTGGGTCACTTGAACTCTGTGTTGCTTGGAAGTATAAGGATGGCTTGTTATTTATTTAACCTTGTGAGAGGCAAATTGAAGAACTGGAAATATAGTAATGGCTATTATAATGAATGGGAACTTAGAGACTGTTTCTGAATTTGCCACTGATATGCTGTTCGTACATCTTCAAAAGAGGGTGGGTGGCAAGACCAAGTCCCTTACTGGGATGTTTAAATGGGAGTGTAGTTCCTTGGACTGTGCTATAAAGTGAAGGAGAGTGAGGCTCCAGCTGCAATACCTGTGTCTGTTTTGGGGCAGACCATTTGAAGAAAGGCATGAAACAGCTGATGAGGCAGCAGCAACAGTGATGCAAGGTTTGGGAAAGGTGAATTGTGATGAAAGGGGGAAGCACCTGCAGTTATGTGGTCAAGAAAGGTTTGAGAGGACCTGTACTGGCACTTTGCAAATGTACAAAAAGCCCTCGCAAAGGCAAGTGCTGGATTTCATGTCTGGGATGTGACATCAGGACCATCTTTGTGAATCATCTAAAAGACTTTGAGCACAAAGATTTCAAAGCAGCAGAATAGGCTACCTGTCACAAGAAGGGCTATGACAAATGTGTATAGGAGTGGTCTGGATTTACTCTGCCCAGCTGTGGGCCTTGAGGGTAGGCTGGGAGATGTCTCAAGATCCTTTCATACCTTCTTTTAGTAAGACCTAGCTTTATTTCTGTGGGCATGAATGGGTGAGTCACACTTGAGCTGTGTGACTCAACTTGCCTAATGCAAAGTAAACTCACTAATTGCTCCTTTCATAGCAGTATTGACAAGTATATGGAAAGTTTGAAGGGTCCTCTGGCTATTTTTACTTCACAATAACAATACCCACAGGCATATGAGTCTTCAGCTCCTTCTGTTTTGTTTTTGTTCTGTCCCGTATCATTAAATGCATTTATGTTTCTAAAGTTAATCTCAAAAATACAAAACTTCCTGTTAAAATAAAGTACTTTTTTCAAACTAATATCTGTATGTTATTATTTTTTCTCTCCAAAAATGTTATTTTTTTTCTCTTGATTGTTTGTCTTTTCTGTGGAACAGGCGCTCTCAGTTCACTTTGGATATGTCTTAGTAGGCTGGGAGTAGCTTACCCAAATACAAATTTATTTTCCTCAGATCCAAACCTTATTTAAATTATCAGTCCCAGTTCTTCAGTGCTAGAAATTTCTCAAAGCATGCTGATAAAAAAAATGCAGCTTCCTGTTGATTGCTTTGCAGATACATGTTTGAAGTGCTTTATCGCTGTTTTTCTGTGAGTGGTGCCTGCTTTCATTTATGGTAAACTTTGTGCCAGTTTGATTAAAAAAATATTAATCTGATACAGGAAATAGGGGGTTCCAGACATGGAACACTGTTTTTCTGTCTCTCTCCACAAATATCACCTTTTTGGAGGACAGATACTTAGTCTTAAAAGCCTTTACTATGTCTTAAGTGATTTCAGAATTGCCCTTGATTTTGTAGTGACCTGAGAAATGTCTTTGTCAGGTGAAACGCGACTGTAAGTACCATAGTGCTAGAGAAAGGGAGAGCTCACTGCTGTAATAGAAGTGCTTTGTCATCCTGCCTAAGGGAAACTGAGCTACTCTCCAGTTTTCCTCTCAAAATGCCAAAGAATGTAGTCAGAATATCCTGTGTCTGCTTTTACTGCACTTCTTGACAAGAAAAACAAATCAGTAGGAGAGAGATCTCACAATTGATTCCCCATTGCCTTTTTGTAGCATCTGAAAGCAGGACTGTACGCATCTTTGCTTGATATTACTAATTTTGTCTGCTTTAAATTTGAAAATGCTGGTACTTTGGTGAAGTTGAAAAAAATCAATTTGTCTCTAGCCTTTGTGGAAATATTTTTTAATCTCATGACAAGAGAGATATGATCTCACTTAACATTGATGGCCCTATTGCATCAAGCCTTATAAACAGAGTAATTTACAGTCTCCCACAGTCTTGAGAGACAAGTCAATGAGGTGCAATGTACAGAAATCCCTGTGGAGATGGGGGATGTATTATTCTTTCTGTAGTACTTCAGAGGGACAGATGTAAGAGAGAATGTGTGCTGTCTGCTGGAAGTTAAATGAAACAGATTTTACTAAATGGTCATCAGCCTAACAGGAGATGATGATTACACTGGCAACTGTAGTAATTCTTCATTCTTGCACAATCATTTATAGAAAATCTTTTTTCAAAAGCTCCTTATGAGTCCTCACAAAGATGCAATTCTGTGTTTCCTTCTGGTTTCTAGACTTGCTCCATATCTGAGGCCCACTTGTGAAGATGTTTGGTGCTTGTGCTTCATTATAGCTTTCAAAAGGAGATACAGATTTGAAGAAAAGTGCCTTGGTTTCCAAAAACCATTCTGGCTTTTGTGTGACAATATGGAACAAGGGATGTGTAGCTGTTGGCAACACCTTCATTGTCAGCAATGTTGAAACCAAAATGTAAAGTTGTAAGCATCATCAGGACTATGCCAGCAGTATGACTTTCACTGTTGTGCAATCATGAGATAAGAAAAGGAAAATGTTCCATAAAAGAGCATTATCTTGATAATCAAGTGTGAGTGGCCGAACCAAACCCAAACTGTGGTGATTCTGGAGTTAGAAACTACTTCCCTTTTCTCTGCTGGGCAAGAGGAAGTATATTCCAGGTTTGACTGATGCTGATTTGTCACTTGGGTCAGAAAAGTTGTCTTCCTGAGCCATGACTTACTTGAAAACTGCTTCTCGTAGCTTGTTTTATATTTAAGAAAAGTATAACAACTATAGTGAAGGGTAGGGATTTGTTCTATCTGGTACATTCTTGCATGCTAGCCCTGTGTGCACGATCCATTTTCTTGTTCCTCTTGGAGTGTCTGCCAGCAGTTTGCCCTTCCACCCTAAGGATTGTGCCACAGAGACTCCAGATGCTCCTGTTTGAATCTCATGATCTCATGCAGGTCTGTGGTTTTTTGGAAGGTGTTCCTTACTAAGTCTCTCAGCATTCTTTAGCTTTTCCCCAGTGCACAGCCCTTTCCAGTGACTGCATGGGCAATGTGTTTCTGGTTGCAGGTGAAGGAGGCAGTGAAACACGCCCTCAGCATAGGCTATCGCCACATCGACTGCGCAGCCGCCTACAGTAACGAAGCTGAGATCGGGGAGGCCTTCCAGGAATGTGTTGGTCCCAACAAGGTAAAAACACAGGAATTGCCCTGCTGACTGTGTGTTGTGCCAAAACTCACAGCTGTCTCCTGTGAAGTTAACATTTGTGGCTTTTCCTGCTGGTCTACCCCAGCTGTTTGCTATTTATCAGGAGAAGGCATGAAAGAGGGCTTTCTCTGCTCTTGGAACCCTGGCTGTCACACGGAGGAAAGATTGTCCAGGATATTTGGATGGAAGCAACAGAAAATGCCTTTGGTGGTGGTAGTTTTTTTCCTTTTCCCCTCACAAAGTATCCCAATTTGGATACTTTGGGGTTCCTAGAATCAGTAATTATAATGTAAAATATTTGTCAGGATTTATACGAAAAGTTACCCTGACTTTCCAGTTTAGCACGCAATGGGGGATAGCCACAGTTTTTTGGTTATTGATAAAATATCAACTGTAGGTTTTTTTGGTTATAGATAAAATATGAGTGAGCAAATGTGGTGAATTTTAATTTTTTTTAAAAACAGTGATTGCATGTGAAAAGTTCATAAATTTGACTCCAGAGTCTGTACCTGAGAGTTTGAGGCCTAAGGATAATGTAATGTGACAGGCATTCCTATGTATGAGCTGAGGTGTAACCTTAAATTTATTCCCTAAAGGGGCCAAAAGGATAACCTGTACAGCCTCACAGCCCATGGAAAGGAGGTTTTCATGTTCTTGTTTTCCTGCTGCTCTTGCCTTGTCTTTAGGGCAGTCTCTTTGTTATGTGATGTGTTTGAGAGAGGTTGTTTTCAGCTTGCCGCGGGGATTCCTTCCTATTAGATGTGGTAACAAAGGGAAGCATGTTGTTTAATTCATATTAGCTAGCTAGCTTAGATCTAGAATTTGAATCAAAATTCTTTTAAAAAGAATTTTTAAATATCTTCCTTTTAAACACAACATCCTTGTGTGAAACACAGAAATAATTGAATGGTTGGAAGATAGAAACTAAGGAATTAATAATTCCAAATTCTTCAGAATAGACTTGAATGAAGTTTGGTCAGACATGAGACAGTGAGAAGCATCCTTTCTGATGGAATTCTGTGCTTCAGTTTGCACAATGTGATCTCCCTCTTGTATTTTATACTTTCTAGTTAACCAGTTGTCCATTGTTTTATTTCTGGTCCTTACCCTTCCAACACAGGGTACAGGGCTCTCAGTTCTTACTGTGTTCCTTCCACAGCCTAGAAGCTCAAATGCAGGGGTTTGGGGAATCTTCTGATTATTTTCCCACGCTCTTTCCACAAGAAGCAATCTTGGTTTATAGCATGTGATGAGTGAAGTAAGTTAGCTGGTTGGGCCTGGAATTGTTAAATGGAAATTTAAAAATTTACATATGAATAAGCTGAGGAATCTTTCTTTTGGCCACATCATACTTAGTAATGGCTTTAACCCTTGAATTGGAAGTTTTGGAAGAGTGTGTATGTGAAAAGGAATTTTTTTGTTTTTCAAAACTTCTGATTGCTAGACTATTTGATATACTTTAAAACTTGCCACTGTGTTTCTCTGGCTCTTCTCCATCCAGTATATTTTTGAAAGGTTTAATTTGTAGGATCCATGTATTACCTTTTTTTTAAGAAAAAAACCACAGCAAACCACAAAACTTCAGTTGTTCTTTGTTTTAAAACTAATTGGGGAATTATTGCAATTCTCTCTGAACTTGCTCCAGTATATTATGCTCTCTTTCCTTTCTTGAAGGTTATTAAAAGGG
The DNA here is from genome assembly GCA_013399455.1 of Anthoscopus minutus. Lineage (NCBI taxonomy): Eukaryota > Metazoa > Chordata > Aves > Passeriformes > Paridae > Anthoscopus > Anthoscopus minutus. The sequence continues at coordinate 116,630 of VWYI01042643.1, read as the reverse complement.
AGGACCTGTTTGTAACATCAAAGCTCTGGAATACCAAGCACCACCCAGAAGATGTAGAGCCAGCACTGAGGAAAACACTTGGAGATATGAAACTGGATTACCTGGACCTGTACCTCATGCACTGGCCTCATGCCTTTGAGTAAGTTCTAGATGCAAAGGGCACAGAATGCAGAAACACCAGTTTTACATGAGTGGCTCATGTTATATCCTGAGGACGTTCTTTCTGAGCTGTGAATGTCTTCCTGTTTATGGTGCCTGCAAGGTGTTTTTTGGTGTTCAAAGCTTAAAACAGTCTAGTGCCTTCATCTAGGCATTGAGGAAGTGTAGCAGTTGTTCTTGGTTCTGCCTACATTGTAAACGTGAGGAAATACCAGACCTGCTTTGTGCCTTAGTTGTAATGATCTGTAAAATGGGAATTAAGTGCTTCATAAAGACAATTTAATAACTACTTTTCACTTGTTGTTATTAACTGTACTGGAGTGGACAAGCACATGCAGTATCATGGTGGTATGAGGAGGAAGTGAATTGACTTCTTATGACACAAATTGCAGTAATTCTATGATTTGAGGAAATAAGAGACAAGAAGGTTTTCCAGTTAAGTGCCAAGTGCACTTATCCTACAGTCCCATGAGAAGCACAGTTCCATACTCTATTTCCTTGTAGATGTGGAAGTACTTGTTTCCCAACCCAACTACAATAAGCAAAAAGGCAGGAGGAATAAATCTTGCCAGATGTTTGCATGGAGTCTTCACTCAAGCCCTTTCAGTTTAAGGGGCCTCTGTTCTGCAAATCTGAGAATATTTTTTTCCTTCTAGTCATAGCACCTGAATTTTACAAATGTCATACACTAATGGTAAGATGAAATATGCTCAAAGTATAAATCTATTGTTCAGCATAACAGAATGAGGAAGTGTTTTTAAGTAGAACTGGTCTGGAGGAAGAACTGTTAAAAATTCCCCATTGTGCAACAGGTTTTCTTTTCATTTGCTTGAAAAAAAAACCCCATCAAACATTGCTTTGATAATGACAACACAAATAATAATGTATGTTTAGATACCACTAATATTTAAATTTAGATTATATTGTGACACTATTGACAAAACTGACAGTCTAATAAAGAGTTTCATTTCTTTTCTCATTGGAAAAGGTATACTCTACAAGTTTTCCATTATTTCTAGTTAACTGTTTTAATGCATGCTTATATATAATGCCTCTTGCATTGGGAGGCTAAGCTAAGGAATGTTATTTACAGAGTAATTAAAATAGACTTCCAGATGAAAGTCACAGTGCCTTTTGGTCTTGAAAATTACTCTCACTTAATACAGTACTCTTGACATATGAGGCTGCTCTTCTGACTTGGGAGCACATAAGGCCTTCAGAGTTATTTTTGGTTCTAGATTTATCAGTGGCATGAAGAACCATCTCCCCTTGTCCCCAAGTACTGCCATTTCTCACACCATTCGCTGCTTAGCTAGAGCAGTGTGTGTCTCAGTGCTGAGCTAGCAGAGTCCTGTGGTGATTATGGAGCAGTGCTCTTCCAGGGGGATTGCTGGGTGCCCTTCCCAGCATGGGCTGCTCAGAGACCAGTCATAGCCCTTTGGCTGTGGGGCTGTTGCCTGGCACAGCTGGGTATTTTGTGTCTGTTTGAGTTGTTTATTTTTTCATGTGTCGGTATGACTAATTGGAAGAAAACACACCCAACCTATAAGCAACATGTACATGTTAAGACTTCTGGGAGAATCTGTGCTTGCATTGAGTAGTGACACAGCTATAGAATCCAGAGGGAGTGGGAAGGCCAGTGTCCTTTGACAACATTCTCTCCTAGATAGCTCTTAAACCCAGATCCCTTTGATAGCAACTCCAAGCTGCTCTCTGAGTTGCTGCTCCCTAAGTCAGCTGTTTTATTGGGATCAAAGTATGCAAAGAGCTGCTGTGTGTGTACAGTGGTATATCAGCTCTGTGTAGTCACTGCTGTATAGGCAGGTACTTCAAAGTGCTGTGGAACAACTTTATGTAGGAAAGACTATCTTGTGTAATAACTGCTTATAGGTTAAGTCATGTAATGGAATTGAACAGACAGATTCATTCAGCTTGTACTCTGTCCTTCAGACTATGTAGAAACTTTTAAGACTACTTTGAGGAATGTTTCTTTACGTGAAGAACTAACATAAATCATTTGGTGTATGTACTTACACTGTACCTTTGATGCTGTAGACGAGGGGACAATCTCTTCCCAAAGAATCCTGATAACACAATGCGTTACGACTACATTGATTACAAGGATACCTGGAAGGCTATGGAGAAACTGGTGGAAAAAGGTCTGGTGAAATCCATTGGGCTGTCCAACTTCAACAGTCGTCAGATTGATGATGTACTAAGTGTGGCTACTGTGAAGCCAGCTGTGCTCCAGGTAATGTGGATAAAGGAGACAAATACCTTTCCTGTTTGTCCATAAAAATGAAGAATTTGCAAACCAATGTCATATGTTTAGCACAATTGGTGCAGCTTCTTATTTGCAGGGAGGAATATAGCCAGCTCTGCAGGAGCAGGCACACAGAGGCTGTTTTTCCAGGCAGATCAGAAAGGAGGCCTACATTCATATTCTGTGGGCATTTATACCTGCTTAGATGAATGGGTCTGTGGAAGAGTTCCATGTGAGGAACAATTAGTCTGTAAAAAGAAAAGATTGTGAGCTACTCCCTACTGCATAGAAGTTCCTTGCTTGTTGGATGGTCTGCTTGGTACCAAGGAAAAGTCCAGCATCAAGCTTAGGTGATCTGTTCATTTCCTGTAAGCTTAGCCTACCAGACACTTCTTTCTCCTGGCAGTGACTTGAGTTACTAAGGTTAACTTAAACCTTATCCTCAAAAGGTTTTCTGGAATCTGGAATGAACTCCCGTGATATGTTTGGTTCTTTTGTGCTTGACTTCCTGTTTGTTTCATTGTATGTTGATACCTATTCTGTAGCCACTCATTGTGGGTCATTTTAATAGGTGGAATGCCATCCTTACCTAGCTCAGAACGAGCTGATTGCTCACTGCCAGAAACGAGGGCTGGTGGTCACTGCCTACAGTCCCCTTGGCTCTCCAGATCGCATGTGGAAACACCCAGATGAGCCTGTGCTGCTAGAGGAACCTGGGGTCAAAAAAATTGCAGAAAAACACAGCAAGTCACCAGCACAGATCATCCTCAGGTAAAGAATAATTGTGAGAGAGGTGGTGTTCGGGACCCAGCCTTCAATCAGGCAAAACGTACAAGCTAGAAGGAATCCACTTTAAAGTGTATCAGGGAGTGGTTAAAATCACAGGGAGTGCCAAAAGCAGACCTCACTTGGTGCTTTTTTTACAAAGCTGGTAGAGTTGGTCCTGCCTTAGGGCAGGTAGACTAGATCAGAGGGGTCCATTCAGGGCCTGGATCCATGTCTGAGATAGTTCACATGGACTGTTGCCATGTCTGGAACAGTATCTCTTCTGCTGGGAAATAGCAGTAGGACAATTAAGGCAGCAGGGTACAACATCTGAGTGCTGCCCACTGAATTTGCCTGTGGCCAGTTCCTTGAAGCCTTTAGTGCTTGCTGCCCACTCAGGTGGGCTTCCAGGAAGAGAGGCTGAGGAAAAACTTGCCCCCTTTGCACTGTATTGGTTTTTTGTAGCCAGGTACTAGATATTAGGAAACAAGGTGATTGAGTGATATCCAGAATGTGATCAACACCTTGTGAACTCAAATTGGATTTCTGTCCTCATTTTTCTTGACTGGCTTTGTATCCATCAGTGTCACTACCAGTCTTAGGCAGTGGCAGGTTACCCAGGGAGCTGAATATGTTCAAGACTCTGTGCTCAAGCCACTAGACAGGCTCTGGTTTCAGGGATCTGGGTTTTCATCTAGTTTCTGAGTGGTTGTCAGGTTAGAACTTGCTTGAAATGCCTAAGTATGTTTTCTGACTGTTTCTTGGGTTTTTAGCTTAAAACACTTGAAACCTGATTGCTTGTTCTAAGGTATTAACATCTTCCCCTCTCTGATTAATTCAGTTTTTACTGTCTTGCTTGAGCTTGACCACACCTGGTCTTAATACAATACAGGGCTGTGTCACTCCTGTGAAGATTATTTCGCAGAAGTGGCATCGCTGCTGCTACAGATTATTACTCAGCCAAAATAAATACTTATTGTTCTTGGACTACATACACAGACAAAGTCTCTCACCTCCTCTTGCAGATGGCAAGTGCAGCGTAAAGTGGTTGTCATTCCCAAGAGTGTCACTCCTGCTCGCATTCAGCAGAATCTCCAGGTAATTTGAAATGGAGGAGTTTCAGAAATGCCCTTTTCACATGAATAATTGCTATACTGTCCTACAACTTGCAGAGCAGCAAGCTGAGGCACTTGGTTCATACTTGTTCATCAATGTATGCACATGCTGAGGAGGGAGGGTAAAGATGCTTTTTGAAAACAAAGGATGTGTTTTAAGCAGCTCAGTGTGTGTGTGTGCAATGTGCGCATGCAGAGTCTTGTTATCAGGAGGTAAAGAATGTACTTTGTAGAGGTCTAAATGAAAAATCTGTACTTAAATTTTTTTGAGACATGCATTTATTGAAATAGAGTGTCTTCTAATTGTGCTCAGTGATTCTTATTTATGAGTAATAGTTGCTCTATCCTGCAAGTCTCCAGAAAACTGCCGTTCTAGTGATGCTGAAGGAGTAAGTGTGGTTCACTTCTGCTCTGAAGTAGAAACTTTAGGAATTATTTGAAATCCTTGACTTGAAAAAATCTTGAGGGATGCTTCTGAATCACCTTCTTGGATCTTTTTTCAAAAAGATTGGCTGGTTACATACTTGTTTTCAAGTAAAAAAAGGAGTTTTTTCTGTAACTGTTACTCCCATTAATCCAAATTCTGGCATGTAGTGTGCTGCTAGAAATCTCAAGAAATTCCCATAAATTCTGCAGTCTCTCGAGGTTTAGATCTACATGAAAACAGAACATTTATTGACTAGGCAGCACTTACTGTGAGAAACAGTTCCACTGCTTTCTATCTTAGTAACGCAGTAGCAAAGTAAGCTTAGAGCTGGCAGGTGTGTGAACAGCTCAGACTTTAAGCCTTTGCTTTGGTGTTTTTTTATGAGTTTAATTGCAATTTCATATTTATTAGAAGAAAACACTGATGGCAACCTATGGTTATTGAGTAAAGCCTCTGGCTTTTGTTCTCAGGTGTTTGACTTCAGCCTCACAGAAGAGGAGATGAGCCACATTGGAAGCCTGAATAAAAATTGGCGTTACATTGTGCCAATGATAACGGTAAATTTCTTGTCTTTCTAATAGTTTTCATTATGTGCATTTGGCCACCACTTGGGATTTTTAGTTTTGTTTCTTTAGTGTTCCCATCAAAACTACTTCATAAGAACACTGCATCTTCTTAGGGTATCTAAGATGAAAGAATTTTCCAAAAGCTGGGTACAGAAAAGGCAGCTTGTTGAAAACTTTTGTCCTGTGTTGGACATGAGTGGTTCTCTCTTGAGTTCTCATTACTGACTCCCATGGGTCTTTAAGTCAGAGTCCCATCTTCAAATCTTACCAAATTCCTGCTGATTTATTCTTCTCAAGTGCAAGCAGTCTAAGCTCCATGGCATTCCTTCAGAAGTGCTCCTTGTTCCAGCTGTCACTGTCCACTCTGTATCATAAACCTCTAAGATCAGTGAAGATTCAGGGTGCTGCTGCTTCGCCACATCCATTGTGGAAGTTACATCAAGGAATTTGTCCCCTCCCCTCTGCTGCATGTCTCCCTTTTCAGAACCTGTTGTAATGACCTTCCTCCAGTGTAAGGAGTTTGGATTAGGATTTAGATTTTTCTTCCCAAATCCATTAGCTGCAGCATCTTTTAGCATCAGTAACTTACTGTGTCACATGAGCCTTTCTCTCATATGCTAGCAGATAGCAGTTTGTTTTCGGAGAAGCCACTGCCTTGTAAGTGTTGAAATTCTCTTGATCTTTCTCTTATTACATTAAAGGACCTAAACTTGTTCCTTTTCCTTCATTGCAAAAAAGATAGTTAATGCCTTGTTAATCTCCTATCTTTATAGTGTTTTGCATTTCTTTTTGTCCTGCTTCTGACTTTATGACAGAAAGCTGTTGCCATTCCCTGGTGCATCACTGGCCAGGATATGGCAACTGTAACAAGTTGCTGTGGTTGTGCTATAATGAATCTGAAGTGATTTATCCCTTTTCTGCCATACAGTACACTGTACAGGTACAGGAAATCTCAGCTAATTTGGGAGCTGTGAAGCATAGCCTGGCCTCTTCAGTGCTTTGTCTGTACATTATCCTTCAGTAGTGGCTGCTGGCTGTGGGAATTCCTTGGGGAAAGCTTTTCTCCAGGATTTATCATTATAGGTTTTTTGAATACTTGAGAGTGTATCAGTGACCAGCCCAAGTTAGAAAAGAGAAGCTGTGAATGTGTGGGCAAGGACTGTCTCATATCAAGGGTAGATATGTGTTTCAGCTTTCACTGTTTGTCACGATTACATGAGCCTCAAGGCCACCCTTTTGACTGTATGTGTGCATAAATATAAACCCCCACATCCCTGGAGCCAGAATTCTCTGTGCTTATGGATCAGGAGTCTGTATACCAAACAAGCAGCTTAGCTGCTGATCTGTGTAGTGACAAGCACACCTGCGGCTGACAATAATGCTTCTTTGAAGTCTTTTGCTACTCATGCTGCAAAGTTGTTTTGTTAATGAAACTGCAAAATACATTAAAATGTAGCCTGGTTTGAATGAACTGGGGATAATTCATGTGCTTTTTGTTACCTGGGAGACCTGATCAGATCACAGGGATTCACAAAGGAGAGAGGAAATACAGTTCAAAGTGGCAGCCCATCCAGCTTGAGAAAGGGTGAATGTGATGCAGCTGGGTTTCAAAGATACTGCCATATTGTCAGATAACAAGACAGGAAGAAGCAAGATGAGTGCAGTTAAATTATGGCTCTGTAGCTCTAAGATCTCTAATGGAACCTTTTGTCTTCTGCCCATCCCTTCTGGGCTTATTGGAAAGAATTTTCATCAACTGTGAATTAAAATTTTTCTAACCTTTCATGCCTATCTCTACTATGAATGACTTAGTGTCTGGATTTCAAAGTGTGATATGGCAGTGACATGAGAGCTCCTGTCATAACTGATGATACAGTTCTTCTTGGCTTTACTTCATTGATCTATAGCCACAAGTTCTTAAAATTGTGCCACTCTCTTCCTCTGAGGAGCCCGAGGGGTAACTATTACACATCATGTGGACAATTAAAGTTGGTTTATGCTTTTAACTGTTCATTATTCAGATAGAGTTTGGAAGTTACCTTGCACCAATCTGAAATCCAAGCTTTTGGAAACATATAACTTGGTGTCAATAACTGGTCAAGGAATATACTTAAGTGAAAGTTAAATGACTGTCAGGCCAGGAGAGGAGGGATGTAGTGAGCACATCATGATGTCTTTTTAAGAGTTAGCTACTGTTGACCTGCAGGTGTGTTCATTGCTGATGTTATCCTCCCCGCTTCTCTCAGACTCCTGGAGTAGACTGGAGTCAGTGATGTGAAACATTGCTTCTGGCAGCTGCTGTCTTGGCCTGCTGTGAATAAGAATGCTTGCCTGTTCTGTGTGGACAGATATGCAGGGGGACAGAACTGCAGGGGGAAAGTGAAAAATATGAATTCTAGGAACATGAGGAAGCTGTTGGCTTTCAAGAGAACTTGAGGAAACCTGAAGCTACTGTGATACTTTTAGTCCTGTTTTAAGGATTCCCTTCAGCTGACAGCTTCATTTCAGTCTATTTTAATGGGAGCATTAGTCGAATGCTGCACCGTGACATCTTCGTTCTGTGCTCTGCAGTGCCCCCCGGTGACTCATTTCATTTGAACAGCTCATTGCAGGAATTCCAGTCGCTTTGGAATGCAGGTTTTATATTCAAAGCTAATGGGGCACTTGCTCTTGGATACTTGGATATTTCCTCTGAGCCCGTAACATTGAGTAATCAATATCATCATGTTTATATGTATAAAAATCAAGGATTTCTCTAATATAATTTTTTATTGAGGCATTAGTTGCTTAACTTAAGTTTTGGCTGGATGATGCTTGCCTGACACATGGGGAGGTGTGTGCTCTGGGCCAGTGCTGCACCCAGACTTCCTCAAACATTACAGATGAGGTTTTACCTCAGCTACACGGAAGCTGGGGGTGTTGCAAGGGATTTGGTGGAACAGAAATGCAAGTTGTCCATCTGAATGCCTTGAGGTGGGATGTAGGAACTGAGATATCTGCATGGTCATGTCTGGTTTTGGGCCAGCCCAAGCCTCTGGTTATCTGTGAATATTGGTTTCAGTGCTCCCATTTTACAGCTGGACAAGCTGGTCTTCTGTGGAAATGTTCCTAAAAGGAGCTCAGTGACACTATTAATGCCTCTGTATATGACCCTGAACAAGCCTCTCAATATATTTCATCTTATCCATCTCTAAAATTGGCAGCCCAGCAATTCTCTGTCATGGAAACATGGACAAAGGCTCCAACTCCAGTAAAGTGTTTTGAAGTGTGCATGTTACAGCACTTAGTAACTGCTACAAGGCACAAGGCTTTTAACTATCCTTAGTTTAATTCAAGTCTCTGCAGCTTGAGAGAATCTTGCTCTAGGCTACAGAAGTTTTCTTTCAAGAAAGGCTAAGATGACTTGGGAGTAGAGGGAAGAGCTCTTGTTTAAGCTGAAAAATGTACTCCCAGATGTTTGACATACAAAGGTTTAGAAATCTAAATCATAGAGAACTTAAAGCTGTGAGTAAGAATGAATTTTATCTTTCTGACTCGAGTCTGTCTTGTTTATTTCGCAGGTTGATGGAAAGTTAGTAGCCAGAGATGCTGGACACCCCCACTACCCCTTCAATGACCCCTATTAACCACTGGAAAATAAGGCGTTGAAGTAATGCTCCTGGGCGTGCCCTTCCACAAAGTAATTGTTGCCACGATTTGTCAAAAGCGCTGTCCAAATTGAAACCTTCCTTCCCAAGCAGGTTTTCCTACAATGTACTACTTCTAATCGACCTCCTGCCTGGACATCCTGTAGCTTCCGTGCCAAAGTTTGTGGATTTATTGCAATGACTGCAAGCCGGCTCCTGGAGGCATCAGATCTTTTGGAGATTAGATAAAGAGTGCTGGAGTCTAAGTCAAGTTTTAAACGCATCTTATCAGACTAGGGCATTACTTCGGGTGATTACTTCAGTCACTACAGTAAAACGGTTTTGAAAACTTCGGTTACTACCATGATGAGAGATAAAACGAAGGGTGAAGGCATGAAAGTTTTTTAAGGCTAAAGAATTGCTCAGCCATCAACTTTGATAACTTTATTAGTAATTTTTTACACAAATAATAAAGTGACATGTGCTACAGTTGCACTATGTCCATAAACCATTCATTAAAACCCACGTAATCAGTAATCAGCCATGCCTAGTGCTTTTTTCCACTTCATAGCACTTTTGGGACCTAGATTTCTCAATTTTCTCTTTCTTTTAATTTGGCTGTAGATTTGAGCAGAACAAAAGCAGACCCTGGAGCAGGCCTTCAGGGCAATCCTCCCTCTTGCTTGTCACAGCGCTGGGTTTCAGCTCTGACAGCAGCTCTGATCCTATCACAAAAGCCACAAGAACTTTTCAGCAAGTCTTGCAGAAAAACACCCTGCTTTTCCCATGAAGCTGTCTGGTGTTTTTTAACCAAAGATGTCCATATTGAGTTCTGGAAGGTCGCAAAATTTGTTCCTAATTATACAATAAGACCAAAGACCTTTCAGAGCTCCCAGTATTTTAATGTTGCATTTTTGGCTGCTGACACAAAATGTGTTTGGTTGATGCTTAGGAGAGCTGTTCCTGTCTCCTGCTGTACCACTGACCTGTTGGTAACTCGGGGTGAGTCACTTGCTTTTTGTGCCTGTTTTCCTACTTGCCATGTCTCTGTGTTCCCCTGGCAGGGACTAATTTGCTGGGTGCTGATGCACCCTTGGACTGGAACTCCAGCTCTAAGCACAGTTTTCTTTTGTTTCAGTCTCCTAATGAATTGGCTGGTCATCTGAGCACAAAGGGCATTAGGTGTTAGTACCTACCTGTGCTCTGGTGTGACACTTTCTGTGGCCTTAGAAACATCAACACTTTATTTTGGTCCTCTCTACCTGTTAAATAGAGTTTTTTTCCCCATAGTAGTAGCAAGCAATTAGAAAAATAGTCTTGTGTATCAAATAGTTCAAAAGTTAAAGAACTAGACACTTTAATTTGGACAACCTTATTTGTTATAGGCCTATAGCAGATCTATGTATTCATTTTGAGTGTAAAGCCTTCTCAGGTAATTCCTGCCCTGGGCCTCACAGTGTGCAGCTGAACTTGCAAAAATAAGAATGACACCCATTTATCACTCCTTGTAAACCACACACAAAATTTCAGCAACTTCTGTTCCTTTGTAAAATGTTTTCTAATTCCTGATGAATTTGCCTCAGTGGGGGAAGCCATTGTACCTCATTTAGGATTATTTACTAGACTGGACATTTTCTCCTAAGGAAAATGAAATTCCTGTTGGTTTCTTTAATTGTTCTAATCAAAGACTTTGAATACGGTTCTTGTTATAATCATTAGGCAAGCAAATGTACTTTGAAGGCACTCTGGAGATTGCAGTCATCCTGCCAAGGACAGTGGCTTTTCTTGCTCGTTTCACTAGCATGTTTGCTTGTTTAAATAAATTCTGTACTCATTGTATGACTTTGAGGCTTTTTCCCCCCCCTCTTATCTCAAGGCCCCAGTCTAGTTATTTCTCTGAGCAAGAGTACCTAAGTGGACTGGGAGAATTCCCAAGAAAAGCACATTAACGCTGTAGCTCTGTGAACCCCACACTTCCCAGCTCTGTTCCCACAGTGAGGGACATAGTGGCGTTGAAGCTGGAGAACTTATACCTTGAAATAGCTGAGCCTGGAGGTCTCGGTGCTAGGCTGTGCTGTGACAGGGCAGCAGCCATGTCAGCCCTGTGGCTCGTGTGCTCATGGGCCAGAGGAGAGCCAACCGTATGTATGAGCTGGGCCGAAACCCGGGGTCTGATCGCCTGGAAGAGGCTGAGGGCTGATGCAGAGCCCGGGCCGGGGTGCCGCAGGCCCCCAGGCTGGAACTGAGTGGCTCCCACGGCCGGGCTGTGAGGTAGCGGGACTGCACCTCCCGGCATGCCCCGCGGGACCCCGCCTCCCTCGCCGGCACTACACTTCCCAGCGCGCCCCGTGCGGCGGCGCCCCCGGCGTCCCGCGGCGGGGCGGGCGCAGAGCGTGCCGGGAGCGGTAGTCCTCCCGCG